>VSMD01075062.1:0-26022 GCA_008750895.1 Mirza zaza
AAAAAAAAAAAAAAAAAAAAAAAATATATATATATATATATATATATATGTATATATAGAAACAATTAGCCAGGCGTGTTGGCGCATGGCTGTAGTCCCAGCTACTTTGGAGGCTGAGGCAGGAGGATTGCTTGAGCCCAGGAGTTTGAGGTTGCTGTGAGCTAGGCTGACGCCATGGCACTCTAGCCTGGGCGACAGAGTGAGACTGTCTCAAAAAAAAAAAAATGCCAGAAATGCTAACTGAAGGTTGATTTCATTATATTAAATTCAGATAAAACAGACTGAGGCAGAAAGCAGTATCAGAAGTTGAGGATCACCAAAAATGACTTTTTTTCTTTTTTTAGCGTATTATGGGGGTACAAGTGTTAAGGTTAAAAATGACTTTTTAAATGTTCAGCTTAATAGGCAGATAATTATAAACTTATTGTACCCAGTAATATATTCTGCTATACGCATAGGAAAACTAACAGGTCTGCAAAAAGAAACTGACTACTGTACCACTATGGTGAAAAATTTCAATTCGTTTCTTGCAGTAAGTGAAGGTAAAGCAGCAAGAGGGTCGGCGTAGAAGAAGAGGATTTGACTAGCGCAATAACAACCTGATTCCATCTGAGAAAAGTTTGTATTACTGTGTTTCCCCGAAAATAAGACCTACCCATAAAATAAGCCCTAGCAGAATTTCTAAGCATTTGTGCAATGGAAGCCCTACCCTGAAAATAAGACCTAGTGATGGGTGTGGCTACGCTGCGTATCTGCACAACCCACACATTTTGTCGTGGAGCAGGAAAGAACACGAGCAGCCCTTCTCATCTGCCCCATGAGAGCTCTATGGCTCGACATGAGAGATTGGGGCTGATGGTTCTAAAGGAAATAGAGTCACAAGAAATTCAAGATGGAATTCCGGGTTTGGAGAGTTATGATGATGTTCCAGAAGAAGACAACTTAACTATATTTGAATAAATGTAGATTGTTGTACCATACTTAAAAAAAGATAACATATCCCCTGAAAAGAAGCCCTAGGGTGTCTTCTTGAAGGAAAATAAATATAAGACCCTGTCTTATTTTCGGGGAAACATGGTAGTTCAAAAATACATCCTTTTCAACCTATGTGAAAAATTAAGAATGACCATAAAGCATGTTTCCATACACTTCAAAGAATTAATATCCTACCAATTTCTCTAAAAGTCAACAACAAATGATAATCAAAATTTTAAATCTTGCATTTGGGAATTTAATCACAGACACAACTTTAAGCAGAAGGAATCATGGAAATAGGAAAGTACTTAGAAGTGAATAACAGAGAAGCCACCTGTCAGAACTGGTGGGATACGGCCGACGCAGTGCTGGAAAGAAATTTATAGCATTGTCACGTGTTTAGTAACAAAAGCTGGAAAGTAGTGAGACCACTTCAGATGTTTTTTTAACAACAGTGGAACAGACCCAAAGAAAACAGATAGGAAGACTGTCAAGACCAGAGCAGAAACAGCACAAGTACACAGTTGGGGGCGGCTGATAAAGTTCAGAGGCAATTTTTTTAAAAGACTAATAAATTCGTCATACCTGGCAGGAGAGATCAGTAAAAGATAATGTGTACAAATAAACTTAATTTGTTAAAGGACATATGTGTACACAAGCCATCCCTGGGAGAACTGGGAGACCGGTTCCAGGACACTCTCCGCTGCCAACATCTGCCGCAGTCCACACAGGTTGAAGCCGCAGTCCGTACACACTAAACACAGTCCACACACGCTAAAGTTCTGCATTTAGCCCTTCAGGGCCCATGTGTCTGAAAAGTCAGCCCTCTGTATACTCCGATTTCGCATCCCTCAAAAACTATATTTTCAATCCACATTTAGTTGAAAAAAAATGCAAATGTAAGTGAACCCTCACAGGTTGAACCAGTGTTGTTTAAGCATCAACTGTAGTTGCTCCAGAAAAAAAACAGGAGAGGAATTTTAAACAATGTCATGTCAGTAAGTTTGGGAAAATTGGATGTAATCAATAAATTCTTGGAAGAATGAAACTTGCCAAAACTGGCTCAGGAAAACCTGAAGTCCTATAACCTTGAAGTAAACAGAATCAATAGGTAAAAAAGCCCCGAGAAAACACCAGGTGGCTTCTCTGGAGGTTCCACCCAACAGTCAAGGAACAAATAAAAACCTTAACAAATGCTTCTGGAAAATAGAAAAGCACAGAAGGAATACTCATGGACTCATGCATCTCACATGTCTAATGTCACCTTGACACTCACCCAAGCAGGGAAAGTTCTAGAAAGGAAAGCCACACACCAGTGTCTCCCACGGGTTAGGAGGCAGAGAAACAAACCCAGCAGTCAGAGCCCTCCGTCTTCCCAGCCCACCGCCCAGGAGTACGGAAGTGGCGTGACCTTAGACAATCTGCTAACATAACTCACTTCAAGAGACTGAAGGGGGGAATCATGATTCCTAATATCCATTTGCAAAAACAGCAGCAACAGACTTTTAGCTAACCAGGAGTAGACAGGACTTCCTGCAGTAAAAGACTGAAAAGATTGGCACATTCACACCGTAGAGTGCACAGAAAGGGGGACGTTCACACCGTAGAGGTTATAAGGTCGAGTTTTGGGCTTTGGTGTATGTGGAAGTTTTTACGTTAATTTTTGTACTTCTCTACCTTGTTTAAGTCCTTTAGAAAGACGTGTATCCTTACAAAATCAAAGTGAATTTTCTTTAAAAATACAAAGATCAGGAACAGATATGTCAGGATGTTAGTGCGGGTGACCCTGTGCCCCCAGGGGAGGACAGACCTCCGCTGTTACATCTTTTATCTCTGGCATTGTTAAAACTCATCCCCCCGCCCCCCAAAACAAGAAATGGAAAGGCTAGGTAATTATATACTATATAAGAAAAGAAAGTGAAAATTATACGAAAATCAGAGAACATGGAAAGAATCATGTAGGGGCAAGAAAGAGCCCAGGGGTCAACCTGTAGCGTGTGCCTGTGGGCAAACAGGACAGGTGGTTGCCCTGGCAGCCCGGGTCTGCCGCAGGGTCCCGCTCACGCTGTGTGGCTCGGGGCAGTTACTTAAGGTCGCTGAGCTGCAGGGTGGGTGTGGACTGACAGCCCCTTCACGTTGAGGTTCCGGTGAGATACTCACACGGCCTGGCTCGGTGCCTTCCCTGCAAGACCTGCCAGCTGTGCATCAGAGCAGACGGTGCTCTCACGACCCAGGCGAGCTGGGACAGTGGGCAGGTCCTCAGGTTCCTGCCTCGTGGCCACGCCTGACAGAGGAGAGCAGCACCTGCCGTCCCCATCTCTGATCCTCCCATGCCCTTCCACTTGTTGTATCCTCATGACCAGCAAAAGGAAAGTGCCTTTCCCGTGGCTGCGTCTGGATACAGTGTCTTCCTTCTCAAACCTGGCCAGCAGTGTCCTGGGGATACTGGGAGCCGGCCACGTGGCCGGGTTAGGTTGCAGTGGGCCTCTCTGTCCACCTGGTCCCCAGAGAGGGAAAGAGGAGCCTTACTGTGGGCGTGGACTTCCATACACCTTGCACGTCGGCTCGGGCTCAGCACATGGGCATCCTGGCTTTTCTCGGTGTGGGGCCAGCCACAGCCTCGTAGTGAGGGCCTCTTGTGCGCTCTGGTGACGTCTAGAGGCTGGAGGACAAGCTCTGAGATCTCCTGAGGGACTTTCAGAGGCTGGAGTTGGGACTTTGGGGACACGTGGAATGGGGTGAGGAAATTAATCCGGTAGATGAGCCTCGTGGAAGAGGAGCTGAGGGTCTGTGGGGGTGGAGGCTCCTCACAGGAAGAGGATGCAACACAGGTCGGCGCCCACCTGCCGGCTCCGACAGGTGCTGTCTGCACCAGGGACCCAGGTCCTCGGTTGCCACAGGATTTGGAGGGGGCGGACTTGGTGTCGCCGCCATCAGGGAGACGTCGTGGGGAAGAGCAGAGAGTCAGTGGGGGAGCCTTCCGTTCTGGCCTCGGGCCCCCACCAAGGGCTGTCACCTGGAGCCAAGCCCTTGCCCCACACCTGATGCGGCCCTGCACTTCCCCCAACTGCTCCCCTTTCCGAAGTAAACCGAGTCACCATTCCCAGGAAACCGTGTGGTGCCTCTGACCCCAGCCTCGCCCAGCCATGGGGTGTGCCTGTCGCTGCCCGCAGTGGGCTGACCCTCAGACACTCACAGGCAGCTCACTGGCTGCTCAGCAGGGGGCTGTGGGGCGAGTGAAGAGGATACGGGCCTTCCCGGTAACCCCACCTGTGTGTTCTCACAAGGCCTGGTGTTCTAACAAAACGTGGGCTGAAAACACCAGGGCCGCAGGAAATCACTGAGAGCACTCGGTGGGACAGGCACTGTGCTGGGAGAGCGCCACCACCCCAGCAGCCTGGCCCTGGCCCTGAGTCTCCAGGGGTCCCGGCCTGAGGTTCTGGGAAAGAGTAATGTCCTCCAGGTAAAATCCTGACCCAGGTGTGGCGTCTGTCAGCCTCTGGGCGGGGCACCACCTGCCAGGCACCCTCGTGCCCTGGGAGCTGTCCCCGCCTGTGCAGACTGTCTCCTGCGCAGCAGTCACCTGAGAAATAACAATGGTGTCGCAGCAGAGCGGACTCTGTATATATGTGAAGTTGCTTCTAAAGTTGCAGCTTCTGTTGGTTAGTCTTACGGGACTGTCTTTCTCCCCGCAGTGAAGATAGTGATCCGGGGGGACAGGAACACGGGCAAGACGGCACTGTGGCAGCGGCTGCAGGGCAGGAGGTTCGTGGAGGAGTACATCCCCACGCAGGAGATCCAGGTCACCAGCATCCACTGGAACTACAAGAGTGAGCGTTCCCCCCACCGGGGTTCGGGCTTGGATTTCTCTCCCTCTGCGCGGCGGTTCCCGGCAGACACTGCCCCGGGTTTGGATCTTCCCGAGCCGCCAGCTGAGGGAACACCACTCGTAGAGCCCCTGTGAGCGCAGGCACTTTGGGGTCTCCCGCTGTCTGGGTGTAGAGCTCTCATGCTGGACACGCAGGCCTGGGGGCAGGAGCTGCGCGAGCCTGTCCCGGCACGTGGGGCCGGGGCTGACGGAGCGCCCCAGCCGCCACGCGGCAGCAGGAGCCCCCACTCCTCTGTGCCTGGACTCCTCACGCCACAGCTCACAGCGACGTGGAGCCTGTGCCACTAAAGATCCATGGGCAGTGGCTGGCTGGGTGGGGCGGGCCCCTCCTCCCCGGTCTCTGCTGAGAGGGGCTGGGTGCTCGCTGGGGCCACAGCGGGTGGGGAGGCGCGTGTGGGAGCACCAAGGACAGCATGCACCTGGACCCTCGGGGAACAGGGATGGCTGTGGACAGACTGGCTACCACAGGAGGCAGGGCAGTTGCTGGCCCGTCCGGGAGTGCTGACAGCAAAAGGCCTCTGAGCCATTTTAAACACTTCTTGTTTTTATTAGCAAAAAAATCTAGTGGGTTAACAGTGGGATGGGACACATGCGATCCTTTTAGGAGATGACTTCCAACTCCCGAGATGTGACAGTTGACACCCCGGACAGCCGAGGGTACGGCCTGGGGTCAGCTTGGCTGCTGCCCCTGGGGGGGGTGCTGGCTGCCCGGAACCCAGAGCCCGCAAGGCCGGCAGAGAAGCCCCTCCCTCCCAGTTTGGGGTGAGGCTGGCGTGAGTCCCCACCACCACTGCTGGCACCTGGCCAAGCACGCCCCAGAGCGTAAGATCGCTGCTGGGGATGGGGCGCAAGCGAGCATCAGAACAGGGCCCTTCCCCACGCTGTGTGAAGAGAGGAGGACCCGCAGCTCCCAGGAAGCCTGTGGAGTGGACCTGGCCGGATAGGGACCGGGGACCATGGAGCTCCAGCCTCCACAGCGAGCAGTGGGCACCTCAAACTGAACTGGAGCCGGTCACCAGAGGAGGTGACGCAGGCAGTCAGTGACCTTCTGACCTGTCCTACAGAACAGCACCTGCTGTGGCCCGAGGGGTCTCGTGCAGGCCCTGGGGTCTGCCACAGGGCAGAGTGGCGTCCAGCCCTCGGCCAGCCCTCCTGAGCGGCAGCACTGGGCAATGCCTGGAGGGGACGCGTGCTGACGTCCGGCATCCGCCTCCGTGCGGAGGCACTGGTGGGGGCTGGTGGCCCAAGGGCAAACAGAAGCCCACCTCTGTGAGGCTAGAAGTTCGTGTTGGGCGCTAATCTTAGGATTTTTCCCTGTTTCAGCCACGGATGACATCGTGAAAGTTGAAGTCTGGGACGTGGTTGACAAAGGTGAGGTGCATCTTCCGGTCTCAGGTGTTGTTCTGCTAGCGTTTCACTCGCTGTGTGAACAGTGAGTGCTTTCCTCCCCTCCCGTCACGCGTGTGGCCTCATGGCTGTTGCACTGACCATGGCTGCTCATCCGGGCTGGTCAGACACGGCTCCTGCTCCATTCCAATCAGACGCACATCCAGGGTGTGCGCCGGAGACGTGTCGCAGCTGTGTCCCAGAGGCCGGGATTGGGTTTGTTGCCAGCTGCTCATTTAGGTCCGGGTCCTGGTCTGGGGCAGATGCATGGCAGCGGGTCTGTCAGGACACTGCGCTTTGCTACCTTGAGCACGTGTTCCATCACCGAGCCACAGAGCCCGCACAGTGCGGGCAGGGCGGGCATGGGCGGGGGCGTCTCGGGGGCCCTCCTGCATTGCTGCTGCCAAAGCGCCCGGGGTAGGTGCTGCTGTGCCCGTAGCTGAGGACCAGCTCCTTCACTTCTGAAGCCGCCATCCCCCTAGGTGACGTGTCCCAGTGGCTGCTGGCTCACCAAGCTTGGTCCCCGTCAGGGTCCCAGCCCACACACAGACCCCCAGCCAAGCTTCTGGGAGTCCTGGGAGGGCCGCAGCAGGCCCCACGGGGTCCACACAGCAGCCTCGGCCCGCTGTTCCAGTCTGGTCCTCTGCGTGGAAGCACACGTCCCTCCCTGGCGCCAGCCGTGTGGGCCAGGGCGTCACCCAGGGCTGCAGGTCCCTTGTGGCCGTGACACTGCCCCCCCAGTGTTGGTTGTTCTAAGTAAGGGGATGTCAAAAAGCTGTCTCAGAAGCTCTACCCAGGGGGAGGCCCCCTACCCTGGCCTCAACACCCTGCCCCAACACCCCTGCCCAGCAGCTCGCTGACCCTGTAGGCTCCACCTCGCTCCTTCCAGCACAGGCCCTGCCGGCCGGCTCCTCTGTGCGCCTGGATGGCTGTAAGGCCGAAGGCCTCTGCCTTCCTTCCTGAGTTCAGGGAGCGAGCTGGGGCTGCCCAGGAAGCCTCCCTTGGGTCCGGGCTGCTCCAGGGGTGACACTCGGGGTCAGCCAGCCGAGTGGGGTTAGGGAGTGGCAGCTGCTTGAGCTGGGGCAGAATGGGCATAGGGGAGTGCAGTAGCCTTGAGCCCAGCGATTCCACCCTTGATTTTTGTCTTTTAACAAGGGAAATGCAAAAAGCGAGGTGACGGCTTGAAGATGGAGAACGACCCCCAGGAGGTGAGCCACACCCCTGTGCTGCCTGCAGTTGCGTTTTGGGGTGGCAGCTCCCCTGAGCCACATGCCACAAGTTAGCGCCACTGCCTTGGCCCCACTCAGCAGATGTCACCTTGGCCTGACCCCAGTTTGAGTCTGAATGACCTGAGAGGCATTTAAGTGAACCAGACAAATGTGACATCCGCATCATGGTGGCCTCAAGCCCTCGAACCACAGGACGCATCTCAGAGCTGTGGCCATGTTGCTGGCGGGCACCAGCCTGTCTCCCTCCTCAGAGCGGCCCCGGGGCCACCAGAGCTGCTGATGCCCCTCCAGTCGCTAAAGGGTCCCAGCATCAGCTGTGTCCCCCTGCCCCATGTGCAGGGGCCACGTCCTGTCCCTGTAGGGCAGGGGGCTAAGCGACCCCACCCCGCCCCTCTGCTGGCGTAGGGCTCCTGACGTGGCCGCAGCACCATAGCCACCCGGTCTCTGGCTCTGGGAAGTTCTGGAAGGCGCGTCTGACCGAGGGTGGCCGACTGCCAGCACCGCTTCTGTTCCTGAGTGGCGCTTTGGCAGGCCGTGAGCCCTGGGGACAGTGCTGCCAGGAGTCAGTGACTCCCAGGGCAGGCGGCTTGTCCAGGGCCCCCAGCAGCAGGACTGGTGTTTCCTGTCAGAGCCTTTCAGGCAAACTTCGGCCCCTGTGCTTAGTAGTCCTGGGTTTACTTAGCAGCATGTTTTTTTCCAAATAAAAACAGCTCTGTTACCTTTTCAGATTAGGAAAGTCCTGTTGGGCTGTTTCTAGGTGACCATGGTCCACATGGGTGGAACCTGGCCCAGAGTAGCCTCACACCTGTCCCCTCCCGTCCCCAGGCGGAGTCCGAAATGGCCCTGGATGCCGAGTTCCTGGACGTGTACAAGAACTGTCATGGGGTGGTCATGATGTTCGACATCACCAAGCAGTGGTAAGGCGGGTGCTGCCCGTGACTCTCTGCCCCACGTGACCTCTCGGCCACCCTCTGTGTCCACCAGTTAACAGACCAGCGTGCAAGGGCCACCTGGGCTAGATGTCCCTAGGCGTTTGGCCCGTGGGGAGAGGGCGCGTGGTCACGTCTGTGCGAGGAGGGTGAGGTGGGCTGGTCAGGCTCAGGCCAGTGGCGAAGGGTGGTCTGGGGTGAGGCACACACCTCTGCGGTCCTTCCCAAAACGCCACCCAAGACTGCTGTCCAGGGCCCACTTGCTCTGGTGGCTTCCCAAGACCCCCACCTTCGGTGACTCACCAAGAGGAGCCACAGCTCAGGTTCCTTACAGCGAAGCAGCAAAGGGAAGAGGTCACCAGATGACGTCTGAGGAGACTGGGCCTGAGCCCCCCAAGTCCTCTCCACATGGAGTCACGTATGAGATCACCACGGGAAACACTGGAGCCTTAGCACAGCATGCTGCCCACACTCGTGAGCTCCAGGCTCCGGAAGAAGGAGTCCCCGTGAAGACCAGCAGTCTTGGAGCAGGGCCTCTCCTACCAGGGTGCTGGCAGCAGCGGGAGCTGCAAGTTCCCTGACACACGGGCACCTGTCTTTCGCAGCGTTGGGATCTTGCTACACAAGCCTACACAGCAGCTTCTTTCACTCAGAACACAGCCACGCCACTGTAGCCACATCGGCCTGCCACGGGTCCACGCTCTAACCTGGGGCTGGAGCTCACACCTGGCACACGTAGCCACTCAGGCCTGAGGGACAGGCCTGCCGCTCCCTGGCCATGGCCCAGTAAGCACCACCTCTGCCAGCCTTTGCCCACATGCCTCGACCCACCTTCCCAGCCTGCAAGGCCAAGGCTGACCACTGGCCATGCAGAAGAGGCCTCAGGTGGCTATGAGCATACGCGCCAGAGAACCACGCGCAGGGCAGGCAGCTTCCCCTGGCCGTGAACTCCAGCTCGGCACGGCACCAGGAGCCATGCACCAGGTGAGGGGCCGTGCTCCACCCCTGCAAGTGCAGGACCGGGAGGACATTTTCTCCTGTCTTGGCGGCAGTGGTCCACTGCCCTGCTGAGTGGGAAGTGGCTTTTCTCACATCCAGTCAGGCCTGGACACTGAGTGGCCATGTGGGCTCCACCAAAGCGCCCTGCGCATAGCCTCTGCCCTACAAGCTCCGTGATGCCTCCCACAGCCACCAGGGGAGCAGAGCGCTGGGGACAGCAACGCGTGGGCACTTGGGACAGTTGGCTGCCACCTGGACGTGAGGAGTGGACAGGAGGGCCAGGAGGACACGAGCCAGCCAGGGAAGAAGTGGCGTGGACGCTCGCGCAGGGGCTGTGCGACCCCGTTGGCAGGAGCGCTCGGCAAACACCCAGCGCGGACGGGCTGCTGAGCCCTTAACCCGCACACCAGCTCAGCTGGTGCCTGGGCTGCATGTGGAGGACAGAAGATGACCAGCCGGATGGTGGCTCTCGGCGCTGTGTGGGTTGGCGCACTTGCTCCCCAGCACACCGTGAGGCGTGTTCTGAGCCATGAGAGGCAGGACGTGCCCAAGGACAGGACACAGGAGGCTGCAGGAGGCCACGGGCCTGGCTTTTATTAGTGGTTAGTTTAAGTTACTATGTGCAAAGTGAACTCGAATTAGGAACATCAGTACACGCATTTTCCATTCACTTGTATTGGTTTCCTATCACGTGAGGTTTGTTATGCTTGTGTCATTGGTTATTCCTCTGCAAACCATTCGGAGAACGATTTGAGATGACCCGTGAGGCCATGCAGCTAGAAACTCCGCAGCAGGCACGGGTCCTGCAGAGGCCACTGAACCTTCCCGGCGGTGACCTCGGAAGAGCAAGGCCCTGAAGACAATTTGGCCACTACCACGTGCCATGAGCGGGTTGGGCGCAGGAGCAGGACACCGGGCGGAGCGGGATGAGGGCAGACACAGGCAGACTGGGCCGGGGTGTGGGGACATGTCTGGGACGGGGCAGGCAGGGCCTGCAGGGTCAGCGAGGGCTCAGCGCCCACCCCACTTTGTTCTGTCAACTCTGCACACATGTGACACGCGCTGCTGCAAGCAGGGTCCTAGAAATGACAGGCAGCTACAGTCCTTGGCCCAGGTGCACACCAGCTTCCCCGGAGGGCCTGGCGTCCTGGGGTGGAAACTGAGGCAGGTCTCCCCCCCCCCACTCTCCAAAGGACCTTCAACTATATCCTCCGGGAGCTGCCCAAAGTGCCGACACATGTGCCCGTGTGCGTGTTGGGGAACTACCGGGACATGGGTGAGCACCGGGTCATCCTGCCGGACGATGTGCGTGGCTTCATCGACAGCCTGGACAGGTGGGTGCTGGCCGCCTGCTGCTCCTCAGTGCACTCAGGCAGTGCCAGGGAGGGACACTGAGGCAGCCACAGTGCTTGCTCCCTCTCTGAGGCCAGTCCCGGCCTTGTTGGTGGGGTTGAGCCTCTCAGGATGGGAGGTGGGAGGGGGCTGGGATGGGATGGGGCAAACCCCCCTGGGCTGAGGGGGATGCACTGGGCTCATAACACACCTGGGCCAAAGCAGGAGGCTGGTGTGGGAGGCATGAGCTCGGGCACTGTGGGGCCACCTACGGGTGAGTCGAGCTCCGCCACTGACCAAGCCTCAGCAGGGTCCTGTGCCCGCAGGAGCCTCCTGGAGTCGGGAGGCCAGCGTGGACAGGGGGCTCAGGCCCAGGTATGTCCTTGACACAGGAGGGGCCAAGTCACACCCCCCACCAAGGGTCCATTTGCTTTTTTGAAAATAGACCTCCAGGTGCCTCCTATTTCCGCTATGCTGAGTCTTCCATGAAGAACAGCTTCGGCCTCAAGTACCTTCATAAGTTCTTCAATATTCCATTTTTGCAGCTTCAGGTGAGTCCTGTGCCTCCACCCCTGGCCCTGAGACAGCTGTGTGTGGGCTAGAGGCTAGGCCAGCCAGAGCGGACCGGTCTGCCTCGGCCACGTCCCCGCTTGCTGGGAAGCAGAGCGGACACTTGGGCTGCGGTGCCTTTTTCCACTCGCAGACCCTGCGCCCCAGGTGCTGCCGGGATGCTGGCTGGGTGTGGGTCCCTCCACCGCCCTCACCTGCCCGTGCACACCTGTGTTCCTTGGCATCCTCAGTGTGGCCCTCCAGTGACCTCGTGCAGCCTTTTTACTGTTTATCAACGTGCGCCATAAACATCCCGTCTCTCCTAGTTCACAGACGCTCCTACTTTCTTCTCGTGGATTGTTTGCTCTTGCTGTAAAGTCCCCAATGGGTGCAGGGAGGTAGCCGTGGCTGTGTCCAGCCAACAGAGCTGCTGTGGCAGCAGAAAGGCACGGCCCTGCTGTCCCACGGGTCCCTCTCTTGCCGCTGTGGCTGCTGTGGCTAAGGGTCTGACGTTGGCATTTATTTGACCTGGGTCTGAATGTGACACAGCCCAGAGGCCCCGTCAGATCAGTTCTGGTCACAGGCCACGTGTTCCTGCCCGTGAGGGGGTTGTGGCAGCCGCTGTGGGGCCGCCCTGCCCAGGAGGCCTGCACTGGAGGGGCAGGGCGGGAAGGCCTTGTTCTCCAGAGGCGAACGTTGGGGCTACTCAGCCTGGGGAGCAGGTCGTATGAATAGGAGGGGTGCTTTCTGTCCTGGTCGGCTCCTGCGACTGGCATCTGTCCCCCAAGCCACACTAGCACCCAGGGCGTTGTGCTGACCACCAGGATGATATCGTACGGGCCTCCAAGGTCTCTGTGGTATTGCACTTGGCAGCTGGTCCTGCCGCACCCGAGTCCTGACAGCCACACGTCACCACCACACTGAGCTGAGCAGGGCCCTTAGAGGGCAGAGGGGAGGCACTTGTCACACGAGGGCACCTGCTCAGGGCGGCTGCCCCCCTTCTGCAGAGGGAGACGCTGCTGCGGCAGCTGGAGACCAACCAGCTGGACATGGATGCCACGCTGGAGGAGCTGTCAGTACAGCAGGAAACCGAGGACCAGAACTACGGCATGTATGTGGCCCTCGGGACCAGAGTCCCGTCCCCCCCGTCCTGTCCGAGTGGGGGGCGGTGCCACGCCATGCTGCAGACGGCCGTGGTGTGCACTGGGGACGGGGCAGGGGAGCCCCACACGTCTGGGGTACGTGAGCAGTCCTAAGGGGTCGCGGCACAAGCGTGGCGGCGCTCAGAGAAGGGAGTGCAGTCCCAGACTGCACCGCTCTGCAGTCTGGGACTGCACTCTGCATCCTCTCAGCATCCTCTCAGCCCACAGCCTTTCCCAGTCCTGTATTTGGGAGTTTTATCATACATGTGCAATAGTAAACTATTTAGAGTAAAATAAGTTTACATTGACGTTTTAATGGGAGCTAGGCTTACCCTGGGAGGCAGGACCCTGGCTGTCCCAGTGGCTGCCGGTTCCTGGGAATGGTGGAGGCAGACACTACCTGGAGGTGGGCCACCAGGACCAGGCATGTGGGGTACTGCCCCACGCCCCAGCACTTGGGGCTCTTTAGTAGGCCTGGCAGGACTCCCCAGGTGCTGCGCTGCTGGCCAGCACAACAGTGTGGCCAGGCTGCTGTTCGCATGGACTCCTGACTCAACTTGCCTCACGTAGAATGAGCCACACCTGCTGGTTCTCACGTGTGTGGCACCAGCACTGCTGACTGGGTGGCTAGACCGGCTGGCCCTGGTGCATCCTGGCTGTGGCCACTTTCCCTGTTAGGGGGCTTGGGTTTGCAGATTGGCACCAGCGTGGAGTCAGGCTTCTGAGAGCTCCTCGACTCTCACAGGCCCCTTGAGCTAGAGGCATATGGGGCGGGACATGGACCTTCCGTGTGCTGAGCAGAGGGCAGCTCAGCATCTTCCTGTGTGCGCAGGCAGCGCGGGCTGCCCTGAGGGCTATGGGTCAGTGGCCCGTCCTGTCACCCTCTGGTTCCTCAGGGGCACTTCCTCTTCCAGGGAAGCTGCAGCCCTGAACCTGACTTGGGGGCCTGGGGAAGGAGCCGGAGGGGCTGTGTGCCCATGAGCTGGGGCCGCACCTCCCCCAGGACCCAGACAGGAGCATGGCACCAGTGGCTGGGGTGGCCCTCCCGAGCCCCCCAGCAGGCTTGTCCCCAGAAGGAGACCCTTGGGGGTCTCTGTGGAGCCAGCCCTGGCTGGCTGTTGGCTCTGGACACAAGAGTTGCAGCCAGGAAGGCAGCTGGGTGCTGAGACAGCAGTGCTGGCCTTCACGCACCTGGCTGCCAGGCTGGCCCCAAAGGGAGCTGGTGCCCACCCAGGTGCTTCTCTATTAACCAACCTGGTGTTTCCTCTGATGGAGAGCTGGGCAAGCAGCCCGGGACAGGGCAGGGGTCAGCAGCACAGTGACCTGGGCAGCTGTTCACCAAGCCTCACCCCTCTGTCTCCTCTTCTCAGGAGTTCCTTTTGCTCGGGCAGCCAGGCCCACCATTACCAGGCGGCAGCCTCCTGCGGGGAGTCCCTGCAGGCTGTGCCTCGGACAAGGAAACCTAGCAAATAAATCTGGAGGATGTTGCAGGGAGCCAGACACCCCAGGTGGTCATCTGTCTCTGTCACACCTGTTGTTTCCTGCCCTTAGGACCCTCGTTCAGTGTTGCCAACAGTTAGGAGTTACTTTGTGTCCCACCAGGGTGTGCCGGAGCGCCCGGGGAGAGGCGGGGGGTGGCTGCTTCTCACTCCCTGCCTTCCCCTCCAGCTTTCTCGAGATGATGGAGGCTCGAAGCCGTGGCCACACGTCCCCGCTGGCGGCCAACGGGCAGAGCCCGTCCTCAGGCTCTCAGTCACCGGTCGTGCCTCTGAGCACCATGTCCACGGGGAGCTCCAGTCCCAGCACACCCCAGCCCGCTCCACAGCTGCCCGCAGATGGCCCCACAGCCTGCCCCGCCCCGCCAGCCCCTGCGGCCCCCTTGGAGGCCCCCGCTCCAGCCCCGAGGCGCAGCATCATCTCTCGGCTGTTCGGGGCGTTGCCTGCTGCCCCCGCGGCACCTGCCCCTCCAGGTGGGCCCCAGGCCAGCCCCTCAAGGTGGGCTTGTGCAGCAGCTCCCTGGCTGTAGCTGCACACCGTGGGCCCTGTGCCCTCACACTGCAGTGTGGCCCCGGGTCCCCAGAAAGCTCCCCTCTCCCACCTCCTGGGTGGGGCTCATGCCCTTCGCCCCTACCCCCCGTCCCAGGATTCCAGTCCTGCTGGCTCAGCCCTGGGGTGGCCCTGGCCTGGGGGACCCTGAAGGGTCACATGCCAGTGCCTGCTGTTCACAGAGCCAGCCCCTGTGGCCGAGGCCCCCACTGAGGTCCAGAAGGTGGAGGACTTTGTTCCTGACGACCGCCTCGACCGCAGCTTCCTGGAGGACGCAGCCCCCTTGGAGGACGAGAAGGGAGCTGGAGCCAAGGCCCCGCGGCAGGACAGTGACAGGTCCGGGATGGGGCTAGTGGACCTCCTAGCACAGGCCTGGGCCCTTGCAAGTGCCCTGGGAGCAGCCTTGGGCCAACTGCATGTCGGGGCGTAAGCAGGGCTGCTCTGGGCTCCCAGGAGGCCCCGGTACAGAGCGCCAGGCCACGAGATGCTGTCTCCCGGTGGCCCAGACTGGGCTGCACAGAGGAAGAGCCCCCAGGCCTCAATTCCTGCCACAGGTGCCAGGGCTAAGCCCTTCCCCTTGGGCTGCTGACCCCTCCCAGGGCACTGTCCGCACCCCCTCCCACCCGAGGACCAGCAGCAGGCACCACTGTCTGTCTAGCTGCTCTGCTCAGAAGCCCCATGAGAGCAGAAGTAGGTCTCCTCACCAGAACACGGCCCCAGGCAGAGCTGCCCCAAGGCCAGGGCATGTTGGATACCGGAGGTGCCAAGAGATGGGGTAGGGGCTCAGCCACCAGACCCCACCTCGTGACCTGACTGCCTGCTCCTTTGCAGTGACGGAGAGGCCGTGGGAGGGAACCCCATGGTGGCAGGTTTCCAGGACGACGTGGACTTGGAAGACCAGCCACGTGGCAAACCCCTGCTGGCCTCAGGCCCTGTCCCCAGTAAAAACGTCACTCTCTCCAGCGAGGAGGAAGCGGAGGCGCCAGACTTCCCCGGCGTTGCTGCCCCAGCCCCCCAGCAGTGCTCAGAGCCAGACACACAACGGTACGGGCGGGGTCCTCAAGGGTGTGGCCAGGAGGCGGCCTCGGGCACCTGACCCTTCTGCTTCTTCCTCAAGGTCCTCCGCCAAGGCCTCGAGGCCACAGAAGGGGACAGCACCTCTAAAGGCCGAGGTGCCCCCCCGGCCGGGAGGCCCCCCTGTACGCACGGGTCCCGAGAAGCACAGCAGTACCAGGCCCCCCGCTGAGGCCTCCTCCCGAAGGCCGGAGGAAAGCAAGGCCCAGCAGGCGTCCTCGTCAGAGAGTGACCCCGAGGGGCCCATTGCCGCACAGATGCTGTCCTTTGTCCTGGATGACCCTGACTTCGAGAGCGAAGAGTCGGACACACAGCGGAAGGGGGTGAGCACGCCACCGACCAGGAGGGTGAGGGGCTCCAGGGCGGGGTCTGCGAGTAGGCTGGGGACAGCCCCGAGCTGGGCTGGGGAGTGGACAGGAAGCTGGTGGGAGCCATGTCCCGTGTCACCACGCTCAGGCCTCGCTGGACACTAATGCTGGGTTGGTTCTGGGGGTCCTACAGCCTCGGCCCCGTGGGGGTGGGAGTGACGGCGGCCTGACCAGACACTCGCTCTCCAGGAGGAGTTCCCCGTGCGAGACGACCTCTCCGACACGACTGAGGACGAGGGCCCTGCCCAGCCACCCCCGCCCCCCAAGCCCCCTGCCCTCACCTTCAGGCCGAAGAACGAGGCGGATCTCTTCGGGCTAGAGCTGGAGGCCGTCCCCAAGGACAGCAGCGAAGAGGGTGGGTGGGCCCCGGGGGCATATGCCCCACCTTCTGGAGCCTGGGGGGGACTTTGTCCCTTGGTCCTTGTCCTGTGGCGGCCCAGGGTCCTGCCTTCAGAAAAGAAAGCCAACCAGACGCCTTTTCCCATTTGCTGACCCTGGGTATCTGGAGGCAGAGAGGCTGTGTCGGGCCTCCTGCCTTTGCCCAGGACCTAGGTGGCCCCGAGTCTAGCTCTGCCTGATGTCTGCAGCGTGGTTCAAGGCCCCTCCTAGAGGGCCAGGGCTGACTGGTCTGTGAGTTTCTGGACAAGTCCTGTCATTGTTTGGGGTCCCCCGTGTGCCCAATAGTTTGAGCTTCCACATCCCAGGTGCCCATGTCAACTACAGCAACCCCGGCGAGGGGTGTGGGGGGCTGGCCTTGTGTCCACACGGGAGGCGTTCCGTGGCCTGGGCAGTGCTCTGTGGCTGCCCGGGAGCTCATTTTACTCTATGTTCAGCCCTCCTGTGCATGAGGCTGGCATTGCCTGTGGCTGCAGCCATGCTCTGGTGGCTCCGTGCCCCAGCCAGCCTGGCTCTGTCCAGCAGCTTAACCAGAGACTCATCTTGGAATTTCCTTGTCCTCAAACGGAGAAGCGTGTCGTGATGGGAGGGCATTTGCACACAGTGCATCGTTACCAGCATTTGGGGTGCTCCAGCCACCCATGCAGGGCAGAGCTGTGGCCAGGGACAGTTGACCCCACCCTGGTCCCTCCCCAACGCTAGGCAGGTGGGAGGGGACTGTGGCCTGGAGGTAGGTCCCCTGCCCCAAAACGGGTGACATACTGTCTAGCTTCACACCATGTCCTGCCTGTTGTACCAGGGGACAGGCAGGCCCCAAGCTTCAGGCTGCGCAGGGCACTGAGGCGTGTGTCACCTGTGCAGGTAAGGAAGGCAGACCGCCCTCCAAGGAGAAGAAGAAGAAGAAGAAGAAAGGCAAGGAGGTAGGTATCCCCCTCAGGCTGGAGGGGCCTGGGTGAGGGCCCTGGTCCCCGCCTCCAGGTAACACCCTTCTCCTGCCCCAGGAGGAAGAAAAGGCTGGGAGGAAGAAGAGCAGACACAAGAAGAGCAAGGACAAGGACGAGGACAAGGACAAGGAGGAGCGGCGGCGGAGGCGGAAGCCCCCCCGCAGCAGGGAGAAGAAGGCCGAGGACGAGCTGGAGGCCTTCCTGGGCGGCCACCACCCTGGGGGTGGGGACTACGAGGCGCTCTAGGCCTTCGGCCACCCTGTGCTCGTCACCACCTGGAGCGGGCCTGTGCCTAGCGGCCTCTGTGGTTGGCGGCCCCTGGACTGGGTGCTGCAGGTGCTGGGCCTCCAGGGCCAGTGTGCGCCTGCCCTGCAGGGAGGGAGGGGACAGCTGAGCTCAGCCGGGCTCAGGACGACTGGCCCTCTTGGGGCAGACCCACAGCCAGTCCCCAGCATTTCTCAGGGAATTGACTGAGGCGGAGGAGGGACCCACCAGGGTCTATTTACAGAGGCAGGGCCCGGGCCGCTTGGCTTCTCAGACACCCACCACCCAGCGCCCGCTGCTGCTTGCCCTCCCGCGCCCATGCAGGCCTCAGCATGCCGGCAGCCCACTTCCAGCCATGCGGCTTGGGCTGCCGCCAGCCCCCAGCTGGCCCTGAGCACAAGTGTGCAGCCCTGCGGGAGGGCGAGGCGGGCAAGACAGTGTCGCCGGAAGTCTCCCCTGGGGGGAGTACCTCCAGGGACCGTCTTCCCACTGTGGCCCCAGTGCGCACCTGCTCGGGTGAGCCCACAGGCGGGAGCTGGGGCGCTGCTCAGACACTCCACCTGGACCATAAATCTCTCCTGTTTTACTGCTGCGTGTGTGTGTTCATCTGCCTGCGCCTGCTCCAGAGCCGCCTGCGGGCCCAAGCCCCCTTTGCCCAGGTTGCTGGGGGTTGTCAGGAAAGCCCTTTTCCCCAAGGGGCAGTTGCCTCTGGGACAGGAGGTGGCCCAGCAGTGCTGGCGCGGGTGGTGTGAGGAGGATCCTACCTCAGGTTCCCCAGCTCAGCCAACAGCCAGCCCGTGGTGCCCATGTCAGATGCTGGCCAGGGTGGAGCAGTGTGGCCATACCCTGGGGGCCCCCTGCCGTTCAAGACACCTGTCTGCATGCTACAGGGCCTCCTGGACGGCCACCTGCATCTCGGGCCCCTGCCCCCTCCCGCCTCCAGTTCTACCAGCCCCACAGCCACTGCTGCCAGAAGGGGGGGTGGGGTGCTGCTGGACCCCTCCCACCTAGGCCTGCCCCTGGGTTCCTGTGTTGGGGGAGCTGTGCCCCTGGGCAGGTGCTGGGGGCCAGACCCTTCAGTCTACAATCTACAGCCAGTGCACCCAGGGCCGTCTTTTAGGGTCAACATTAAGTGAACTTGCCCAGGAAGACACACGGAGCAGCAGCGCCAGGGTCTCAGTGGACCCCGCATGGAACGGGATGCAGCTCAGGGCAGGTCCCGCCCTTCAGGGCAAGGGTGTCTGACAGCCACCCCTCTGCCAAGCTGGGCTGTGCCAAGGCCCAGCACCTTGGGGAGGGGGCTGGCAGGGTTGGGACGAGGATGTCTCTGGGCAGGTTATAAGTGGGCCACGTGACAGCCTATGCTGGCTTCACCCAGGAGGGGCTGGCTTCCTGGGGACACAGGAGTCTGCAGGCCCCACTCGGGCCATCTGGCTCCAGGTACCTGACGCAATTTTGGCATCTCTGGTGCTGAAGTGGATAGGGCCTGGGGAGAGGCCAGTGGGCAGGGGGTAGCCCATCTGCTCCTGCCTGAGCCCAGCGGGCCCAGGCCAGGGCTCGGCTCCTTCAGTTCCCTGCCAGGCTGCCAGCTGCTCAGGCAGGTATCCTGGGGGACTGGCAGGCTGCTCCTGGGGCTCGAGTCCCCTGCTCGCACCCTGAGATCTGTGCTGGGGATGCCGCAGGGACCCCGCACTCTTGCACAGCACCAAGTCGGAGCCAGTTAGGATCACGATATCCCGGCCCCACTACAGCCCCCATCGGGCGCGGCCCCTTTAAGTGTGGCTCCCCTGGCTGCCACTGGGGGCAGCACTGAGCAGCCAGGCCGGCGCAGCTGCCTCGAAGCTTCTGCCTGCGCCGGGGACGCAGCGGCGCCGGGGACACAAGACCAGGCGTGGGGGTGGCACAGCCCACCGGGGCACAGTCGGCAGAGCAGCACCCAGGTAAGGGGTGGGGGCAGAGCTGCCTCGCGTGTCGCTCTCATCGGCGGGGGCTGCCTTAATGTCCTCCGAGAGGATGGGGAGTCCCCGCCCCCAGGCGGCTCCGCGGGTCCCTGGAAGGGCCGCCCAAGGCCGGGCTGGGGGAGGGGGGCGCCCCCCGGCCTTCCACGTGGGTTCGGAAGGCCTGGGACCCCGGAGGAGGCCGACCCCACCCCCACCGGGAGGGGATGTCACTGACAGCAAGGCCGCTGTCACCTCCGCGGGGTGGAGCCTCACACCCTGCCACCCGGCCGGTTCTGGCCTGGCCTTGAGCTTAGGATGGAAAGAGCAGGAGGGTGGACGGTCCTGCCATCGGGGTAGAGACTTGGGTGGGGCTGAGCCAGGGGTGGGGACAAGGACCAGGACTCAGTGGCCTGACCCAGAAAAGCAACCCTGTAGGAAGCCGGCTGTACACCTGGGACATAGAGGGTTGACCCATCCAGACCCGGAGAGGCCCATCCACTAGGGGTCCTGCCAGGTGAGGGGCCTGGCCAGCCCGCTTCTTGCCCCCAGCTCACCTTGGGGCAGACTCCCCCGGGCCAGGTGCTGGGTGCAACAAGGCTGGGGCCCGTCGCCACCACCCACCTCCCCAACCGGCAGGCCCCAGGCTCTGGGGACCACAGAGGTGCCGGTGGTCCGCATGTGAACCCTGGCCCATCTTGCAGTGTGGGGGCTGAAGAAGCATGGGTTTCCAAGGAGCCCTGCGGAGCCACAGCGCCGAGGGGGGCTGCTTCCTGGCTTGGTTCACGCCTCCGGGGAAGAGGGGCCGCCATGAGCTCATGGCTCTCAGAGCCTGGCTCCCAGGCTGCGTGCACCTCCGGCCGGTGTCCTGCGCACTCGTGCAAGGGTGGGGGAAAGTGTTCTCTGGGCCTTGTCTTAAGCACCCCAAGATAGCTGGGGTCAGAGGAGGTATCTGGAAAGGAAAGGGAGCTTTAGGGCCTAGGTATGCTGTCTGGGGGCATTTCCCTGGCCTGGGCCACAGCAGGAGTGACACTGGGCTGGATGCAGCGGACTCTCCGGAGTGCGAGCACCTTCTCAGGTCTGGGGAAGGGGATCTGTGCTCAGCCTGGCCAGCAGGTGGGACGGTTGTGACAGACACTTCGTGCAGAGGGGCTAGGGCCCAGGGACTCGCCCTCGGGCTATGCACTCTCAGCGGGGTCGCTCTGCAGTGGACACCCGGGCGGGGGGCCGCGGTCTGCGGGGACTGGTGGAGGGGCAGGTCTGTGGATGTGCCCGAACGCGCCCCGTCACTCCAGCCGCGGACGGCAGAGGGCGCGGTGCTAGGACCCTTCTCCTGCCCGGGAGCCGGCCCGCCGTCACTCGTGCGGGAGGGAGACCAGGGACCTCCGCGCAGGGCCGAAGGGGGCAGGAACGCGGCAAGCCCCGCCGCCGCCGCCTCCGGGAGAGGGTGGGGGAGGGGCGGGCCCGGCGGCTGCACAGCTGGGTTCCTCCCGCAGGTGCTCCCGACGCCGGCATGGAGCGAGCGCCCGAAGCCGTGGCCAAGGCTGGCAGCCGGGGCTGCTCCGCCCGCTGCGCCCCAGGTAAGCCGGGCCAGCGCGCGAGAGTAGCGGGGCCTGGGCTGCGGAGGGGGCCGCCCTGACCCGCGTCTCCCTCCAGGGCAAAAGCCCCGCAAGGCCGAGTGAGCTGGAGCCGCCAGCCTGGGGACCTCTTTTAAGATGACCCGCACGGACCCGCCGGACCTGCTGGTGTCGACCGTGTACCAGGACATCAAGGTGGCGGCCCCGGGGCCCGCGTCCAGGCGCCCGCCATGTGAGCGGCCCGTGGCCCGGCCCGCCGCGCCCGCGCCCGCGCCCGCGCCTTTCAACAAGCGGCACTGCCGAAGCTTCGACTTCCTGGAGGCGCTGGACGGGCCGGCCATGGAGGCGCGCTCGGAGCCACCGCCCGCGGAGCCCGCCGCGCCGCGAGCCCGGCCCCGCGACGGCGAGCCCCGGCGCCGCGCCCGCTCCAAGAGCGCGCCCCGCGCGGCCCCGAGCCTGGCGCCCGCACCCGCGCCCGCCTCGCCGCCGGTGCTGCCGCGCCGAGGCCGAGAGACCCAGCGCGAGAAGCGGGCGGAGACATCGCCGCGCCGGGAGCCCGCGTACCCCGCGCTGCGCGCGCTCGCCAACGAGCTGCACCCCATCAAGCTGCAGCCGCAGCGGGGCGGCACCGGCCGCATCGCGCCCCTGTGCGCCGCCACCGGCCGCTGCGCGCCGCCTGAGCCACCCCCGGGGCCCGCCCCCCACGTCCGCTGCCGCCTGGACATCAAGCCGGACGACGCGGTGCTGCAGCACGCCGCCCGGGGCTCGCGGCCCTGCGGGCCCACCGAGGCGGCGCCCTGGGCCCGCGCTGTCCCGCAGCTCCACGGCCTCACGGTGCCCGGGCCGCGCCACGTGGCGCTGTCCCGCACCCCCACCCCCAGCGACTCGTACTGTGCGGACCCCCGAGCGCTGTACTGCGACGGGCCTCTGCCCGGGCCGCGGGACTACGCGGAGCGCCGCACTCTGCACTTCGGCGCCCCGCCGGGCCCCACCCAGTTCTTCTACACCGAGGACGCCGAGGGCTACTCAGGCGGCTTTACAGCCAGCCCGGGCCCTCCCTTCGACGGCTACTGTCCCAGGCCCTACCGGTCCGAGGAGCCCCTGGGACCCAGCCCAAGACGTGCGGGCGGCTACTATGCAGAAGAAGTTCGCACCTTCCCGATCCAGGAACCGCCCTCCCGCTCCTACTACGGGGAGGCACCCCGAGCCTATGGCCTGCCTTTCGGGCCCCACTTTGCCCACATTGGCCCCCAGGAGCCCCGGGCCCACCCCGCCACCCGCCCCTTTTATACAGAGGACTTCGGGCGGTACCGCGAGCGCGACGCCCTGGCTCGGACTTACCCGTACCCGCGCAGCAGCCAGTCCTGGGCTGACTGGGGCCCGCGGCCTTACCGCACCCTGCAGGTGGCGCCTCCCCACGACCCCGGCCCATTGCTCGCCTCATGGCACGGCGGCACCGGTACCAGCCCTCCCCGACTGGCCAGCGACAGCCGCCACTACTCGCGCTCTTGGGACAACATTCTGGCCCCCGGGCCGCGCCGGGAAGACCCCCTGGGCCGCGGCCGCAGCTATGAGAACCTGCTGGGGCGTGAGGTGCGGGAGCCCAGGGGCGCGTCCCCCGAAGGCCGGCGCCCGCCCGTCGTCGTGAACCTGTCCACCTCGCCCAGGCGCTATGCTGCACTGTCCCTGTCCGAGACCTCGCTGTCAGAAAAAGGCCGCGGGGGCGAGGGCCTGAGCCGCAACTGGTACGTCACGCCCGAAATCACCATCACCGACAACGACCTGCGCGCCGCTGAGCGCCCCACCGCCAGGGGCTGGGAGCTGCCGGGAGGCCGCCCGCGGCCGCATCCGCCCGCGGCCCCCGCCGGCCCCACCTCCGGCCGCCAGCGCAGCCTGGAGCAGCTGGACGAACTCATCACAGACCTGGTCATCGACTCTCGGCCCCCGGCCGGCCAGGCCCCGGAGCCCGTGACCGACGGCCTGGGCCCCCAGCTTCGCCGCCTGCTGGACTCGCGGCCCGCGGGGCCCAGGGCCCCCTCGCTGGCGCCGCCGCGCTCGCCCCCAGCCTCAGCCGGCAGCGCTGAGGAGCCTGCGGGCGCGGGGGAGACGGCCGGGGCTTCTCCGGAGCCCAGCGCAGACGAGGACGACCTGATGACGTGCTCCAACGCGCGCTGCCGGCGCACCGAGACCATGTTCAACGCCTGCCTCTACTTCAAGTCGTGCCACAGCTGCTACACCTACTACTGCTCGCGCCTGTGCCGCCGCGAGGACTGGGACGCGCACAAGGCGCGCTGCGTGTACGGCCGCGTGGGCAGCGTGTGCCGCCACGTTCTGCAGTTCTGCCGCGACAGCGGCCCGGTGCACCGCGCCTTCTCGCGCATAGCGCGCGTCGGCTTCTTGTCGCGTGGCCGCGGGGTGCTCTTCCTGGGCTTCCCGAGCCCAGGCTCCGCCGACAACTTCCTGCGCTTCGGCCTCGAGGGGCTGCTGCTGTCGCCCACCTACCTGTCGCTGCGTGAGCTGGCCACACACGCGGCGCCCCTGGGCAGCTACGCCCGCGAGCTGGCGGCCGCTGGGCGCCTGTATGAGCCGGCCGAATGCTTCCTGCTCAGCGTGTCGGTGGCCGTGGGTCCCGGCGCCGCGCCCCCAGGGACCCCCGCGCGGCCTGCGCCCGCGCCACGCAGCCCCGGGCCCACGGTGCGCAAGTTCGCCAAGGTGGCACTGGCGGCCGGCAGCCCGGCGCGTCCGCCCCCGGCGCGGGGCCGCGAGCCCGACATGGAGACGCTGATCCTGACTCCGCCGCCTGGCACGGCCGGCCTGGACCAGGAAGGCGAGGCGGGCCGGCGCGCCCGCGAGGTGGCTTTCATCCACATCCAGCGCGAGCTGCGGCTACGCGGCGTCTTCCTGCGCCACGAGTTCCCGCGCGTCTACGAGCAGCTCTGCGAGTTCGTCGAGGCCAACCGGCGCTTCACGCCCACCACCATCTACCCCACCGACCGGCGCACCGGCCGCCCCTTCATGTGCATGATCATGGCTGCCTCCGAGCCGCGCGCGCTCGACTGGGTGGCCAGCGCCAACCTGCTGGACGACATCATGTGAGCCGCGGGTCCGACCAGGCTCAGCCCGGGCCCTGCCCAGCCCGCTCAGGGCCCCGCCCCCGTTCCTCCTCAGCCCCGCCTCAAATTCCTCCAGCCGTCCCCCCAAGCTCCGCCCGGTCCCCAAATCTAGCTCCGTCCAGGTCCCCTCCAGGCACTCGGTCCCTCTCCCGCACCCCCAGGGTGTTCCCTACAGGCCCGTCCTCTGTTCTTCGCCACCCCCAACAGCCCCTCTGCCCCCGGACCCCTCCCTCCTCCAGTTCCCCCTCGAGGACCCCCGCGGCCGGTCCTTGCCCTCGGTGCTCCCCGCTGGGAGGCGGGGTGGGCCTGAGGACCGCCCAGCTCTGCCTTCGCGCGGAGGGGTCACTACTGCACACACCCCACCCGCACAGATCGGGTCTCGCGGAGCTCTCGCTGGAGCCTCCTCAACCCGGTTCCGCTGCGTCCAGGAGCCGGTGTTAACCAAAGCCTAGTCTCGTCACTTTAAACGCGCCCGACCCCGCCTCCTGTGGTCTGGGGTGCCAGCCGCACAGAGACCTTTCCTCTCTGGGGGGCACCCTGGTCGGCCTCCGTGCTTGTTGTCCCGAGCGAGAAAGCCGCGGTGCGTCCCAGAGAGGCGGTGGGCAGGGCGGGCGGTGCGCGGTCCAATCCGCACACTGACAGTGCTGCCCACCCTGCTGTCCCCTCCTCTGGCCGCCCCGGTTCGGGCCCTGCACGGACGGTTGGAGAAAGCAGCTGGAGGATACTCAGAGGTCTTCAGGCCAAGGCGCCAGCCACCCAGCCAGAGGGGCGAGAGACCTGGGCAGAGGAAGCAGAGCCTATGAGTGGGGGTGATGGCTAGGCCTGGCTGCGCGACAACTGGGGTGCCCGCCCACGCTCCACAGGGTGGCCCTAGGCGGCTGGGGGCAGAGAGGGGATGCAAACAGCCCTGCAGGCGCTAACGTCACAGGGAGGCAGGAAACCCATGCCGAAGGCGGGCCAGCTGGGAGGGGACCGTGGAGAGCTCCTACCCGCTGGAGTAGGAAGGGCCAAGGAACAGCCCCCGGCTGGGAGCCGGCGGGGAAAGCGTGCTGGCACCAGGTGCGGGGCGAGCTAGTGGGTCAGCGCGAAAGCCCACCCGAGGGGGTCGGGATCTGTCACGGGACTCAGATTCTGTGCACCGAAGTTCCCGCGCGCCCGCTCTGGCCGCGCGCCCCGGGGCCTGGAGGTGCGCCCTGGTCGGTGCTCCGGGCTCCCTGGAGGGGCGAGTGAGGGGAGGCCAGGCGCAGCGAAAGGCCCTCCCCGGGTCCCCAGCCCTCCTCCAGAGCCGAGACGGGGCGCCCAGTCAGAGAAATTGTGACCCCTCCTCCGCCCCCTGCTCTCGCCCCCGACACGCCTGCGCACCTCCCCAGGGCCGTGCGTCCGCACCGCCCCGCGTCCCGCTTGTCCCACCCGCCTACGCGGCCCTCCGGGTCTGGCCGCCGCGCCCCCCGCTCCGGGGCCTCCGCATTCGGCCCCACGCCTAACGGCCGGCCTGGAAAGCCCCTGGACAGGAATATTCCCAGTGGGCGAGCGCTTCCGAACCAAGTAAAATAGAACTTGAATGTAGCTGCTGCCTTCTTGTGTTGGGGGAGCGGGGTGGAAGGAGGGTTTCGGGCCGCGGAGGAGAGAGGGACCTCGGAGCGCGGAGGAGAGGGGTCTTCGGACGGCGGGGTCCGAGGGGAGGGGAGAGGATGGGGATGGGGGCCTTCGGGCGGCGGGGGGCCCAAGGGAGGGGACCTTCGAACGTCTTGGGGAGGGGAGGGGGCGGGGATGAGGGCCTTCGGACCGCGAGGGGATGGGAGGGGACGTGGGGGAGGGGGCCTTCTGACAGTGGGGGGCGGGGAGGGGGCCTTCCGACGGCGAGAGGGGAGAG
>VSMD01075074.1:0-11607 GCA_008750895.1 Mirza zaza
GGGGACACGGGTGAGCCCCGCCCACCTCCCCAGCCTCACACCCAGGGGACACGGGTGAGCCCCGCCCACCTCCCCAGCCTGGGGCCCAGGGCCTGGCGCCGCCTCACCTCCTGCAGCCGCAGCACCTCCGCTTCCAGCGCCTTGAGGCGCTTCTCGCTTTCCCGGTTCAGGCCAAAGATGTCATCCCGGGAGCTTCGCGTCTCCTCCACCTCCCGCCACAGCTCCTTCATCTGGGCCTGGGTGGGATGGAGCGGGTAGGTGAGCGAGCTCAGCCCGGCCACGCCTCGCATGAGCCCGGCGGGGGTTCCTGGGCTCCCGTGAACAAGCAGGGGGTTTCCAGAACCCTGCAGACCTGGGCTCCCGCCTATGAGCCTCTTGCTGTGTGGCCCCAGGCCAGCCCCTCTCCCTCTCTGGTCCTCACTTTCCTTGACTGTAAAAGGAGGTGGTTGGCCTGACTGAGCTTAGAAGGCAGCTGAGGTCTGAAGGCGCCTGGTTTCAAGTCAGACGGACCTGGGTTTGGATCATAAGTTAGCCAAGTTGCTGTGTGACCTTGAGCCAGCCACTGCCCCTCTCTGGGCCTCAGCTACCTCCTCTTTAAAAACACCTTAAAATTAAAGTAAGCCCCAAATGGGTATAACGTGGACTCTGCAGTAACAATAACGAATGCTGGCAAATGCTTACTGACCACACTTTGGGCCAGGCCCTGTCACACACGCACGGACTCCCTCACTCCTCACAACAGCTCCAGTTGCTGGGGACTTTTATCCTCCCCAGGGTACACTCGGAGAAACTGAGGCACACAGAGGTTTACACGCCCAGGGTAGTAAACGGCAGAGCCAGCATTGGAACCCAGGCTGCTGACACCAGGGTAAGGGATTTCCATTTGACAAACAAAATAAAATGAGGAAATTGGACTTAAACATTCAGCATTTTAAATAAAAGAAATAAAAAAATATAAGAAGAACAAGCGAGCGTTTGGGGCAGGGGAGCGCTGATTGGAGGCTGCTCCCGGGGTCGGGGCTGGGGTCCAAGCTGCTCTCAGACCCGGAGGGATGAGGGGGTGCAAGGCGCCCGCCCCCCCGCCCCCCTCCTTACCTGCATCTTGCGCAGCTGCTTGGCCGCCTCCTCCCGGCCCTGCCCCGCGGCCGCCGCCTGCGCCCTCAGCTCCTCCAGCTCCGCCTCCAGCTTCTTGCGCGCGGCCGCGGCCAGGGCGCGCTGCTTCCGCTCCTCGTCGCGCTCCACCTCGGCATCCCTCAGCTGTGGGACGGCCGGTCAGCACACACGCGCGGCCCTGCTCTTCCTGCCCCCGACCCTCCCTGCCTGGTCCCCTCCTCTCTGTCCCCTCCGCGCCAGCCCCGGCCTCGTCCCCTTTTCTTGCCCAAGCCTCCCATCTCTCCCTCTAGCCCATTCCCGCACGGCTGCAGGGCGTCTTTGCGCACCTAGAGCTGACCCTGCTCACGGGCCTGCCGTGGCTCCCCAGGACCCCCAGGGCCAAGACTTGGATACCCATCCACGGCTGGGGCAATGGGGCCAGTAGAGACGAAACAAAACCTGTGGCCTTGGGTCACCTGTTTCTCTCTGCTCCCTGCCTCCCCACCTTCTTGTACCCCTCGCCCCAAGTCTGTCGCTGGCATGGCCCCAGCGGGGTCTTTCTGACCCCCGGAGCTGGCCCTGCCCCTCCATGCTCAGCGCTCATCCCCCAGGACAGGGCGGACGTAGGAAATGTCCTCTCGGAGTGAGTAACGTCCTCACGGGCGAGCTGCGCAGAGGCGCGAGCAATGGGAGAGCGAGCAACGTGGACGGGCGCGTGAGAAGACTGGGCTTGCGGGGTCTGGGGCCGGGTAATGGGGAGCGGTTGGGTGGGGGAGAGGAGACTGGCCGGAGGGGTTGTTAGGGGTGCAGGAGTAGCTGGGTGCGGGGCTGGCGGGCTCTAAGTGCGGGTCGGAGGGGGGCGTACTTCCGTGGCTGATCGGGCGGCGGGTGGGTGGATGAAGGTTTGGGGACGGAGGACGTGTGACTGGGTTCGTAACAGGGCATGAGTGTGGGTGACGGGTTGTGGAGTGGGAGGATGGTTAGCTCGCAGGAGGGGTGTCAGCAGCCACACTGAGTAGCAGGTGGCGGGCGAGACCGTCTGTCACGCCTCCTGTGACCCCTGTGCCCAGCTGGACCTGCACCCTGTGTCCCTCCCTCCCCCTCCGTGATACCTGCTTGGCCAGCTGCCGCCGCCTCTCTTCACCGGCCTCGTCGCGGCCCTGCAGGTCCCGCTCGTGCTGTGTCTTGAGAGCCTGCACGGTCACCTCCAGACGCAGCTTGGCGTCCTCTGCCGCTGTCAGCTCATCCTCCAGCTCGGTCACCTGCGTTCGCAGGTCGCTGGCTGCCTGTTCTGCCGCCCGCCGGGCCCGTTCCAGCTCGTGCACCTGGTGGGGAGGGAAAGTGAGCCCTGGACACCCGGGCCACTGAGGGAGGGCGGGCGAGGATCTGGGGTGGAGTCGGGGGACCTTTGATGTAGGATGGGAGGCAGCAATTGATGTGCCCATCCTGGTTCATGCATCCATTCAACATTTACTGAGCACCTGCGTGCTACGCAGACTTGTCCTAAGATGTATTTTATGAATAAGCTATGCATGATCGCTCTGTTATCCGAGCTCTTGAGAGTCCCATTCAAGTGTTTGTTAGGTCAGCTGACTCTCACTCATGGTGGCTTATTTCCCCGGAGCTTTGTAATTTTGGATTGCGAGCTCACTCCCTGGGGCTTCATCTTTAGGGATCCTGTGTGAAAACGAATCGAAGGCGTTTGGCTCCAGATCTATCAGTGCTGGCTTCCGCCAGACGCCCCAGCGTGTCACCAGCCCACTACCTACTTCTATTTTTTTTCTGTTTGGGGGTTCCCAGATCTTTCAGGGAGTTGCAAATTAAAACCCCACACACTCTGGGAAATGGGGTCTGGGCTTACGAACCCTCAGAGACCCGCAGCTCTCCTCGCTTAACTGTCACCTTCTCAGAGAAGCCTCCCTTGACCCATCGGGGCCTCCCTGTGGCCCTGCTCCCGGCACTGAGCCCCTCCCCCCTCTGCCAGCCCAGGTCACAGTGGCCATTTGACACTGGCTTATGTGTCTTTTGGTGTGACACCCGCCTCCCACACTGCACTGTGAGTTCCAGAGCAGGGACCGCGTCCAGGATCCACCACTACCCACACAGCCTTCACCAAAGTTCTTGTCAGTGACAGTATGACTTTCAGCCCCTAGAATGGACCCCCCAGTCTCCCATCACCCCTGATTTGGCACCTGCCATTTTTTTTTTTATTTATTAGAAGGGATCAAACTTTCTCCCATCAACATCTCATTTCCCACAAAGGCCTCTGGAGTCACAACAAATCATGTGACGGTTTTCCCAAGGGTCAGACTGTGATGGTGCAGGCGTGAGCTGGGTTCTAGATCCCCACCCCCGGGGCTGCAGGGAGGGGTGTCAGGCAGATGGGGGCTCTCCCCAGGCCTGGCTAAACACAGCGCTGGGTCCATGCCAACGCGTGTGGTGAAGACGAAGCCCTCGTCCCTCAAGCTCCTGGGAGTATACTGTTGGGGACTAAGGAAATAAGGACGTCAGAAGGGTGTCTGCCCAGACTCTGCCACTAACTCCCACCATCAGTGAGGATGGCCCGTGTCCCTGGGCCTGGACCAGCTGCTGCTCTGGAAGTCTACCTAGTGGATCAATGAAGGAAGGACGGAGTGGGGGTGAGGCCACCCTGACCTTGCAGAAGGCTGGGACACCGGCTGGGGGAGGGGCGTGGGTGTGGGCTTGGGGCACCCCCACAGGGCCTGGAGGGGTGGATGGGTCAGGGAAGACAGAGCCTGGTTGGGTGTATGTGTGCTCAGTGGGGTTGGGGTAGGCAAGGTAGGAGTTCTCATTCTGTGTGCGTGTGGGTGCACGTGTGTGCGTGAGTGTGCGTGTGTGCACACATGCAGCTGTGTGCTGGATGAGTGCGTGCACACGTGCACCTGTGTGCACACACATGTGCATGTTGCATGTTTGCATGCGTGTGTTGCATGTATGTGCACACATGCACGTGTGTGTGCACACATGCATGCGTGTGTGCCTGTGCCCATACTCGTATCTGGGGCCTGGCTCTCAGGCTGCGTGTTACGGTGAATTCTTTTCACCTTCTGCCTTGCTCTAAGTATTCACACGCATGTGTGCTGAGCCGTTTCCTCATGTCTGTGTGCACACGTGAACATGTGTTTCAGGGCAGATTCTCCTCACGTGCCATATACATGGATGTGAGCATGTGCGCTTTGTGGGCAGCTCTCAGGCCCTGTATGTGAACACACGTGCTCGGTGGAAGAGTCTCCTCATGTTCTATGTGTGTGAACGTGAACGTGTACCTGGCAACGGCTCTGTGTGTATGTGTGTGTGAACACGCATTTGGCGCAAGGTTCTCCTCCTGCTCTTTGTGTGTGCACGCATGTTTGGTGACATTTCTCCTGTCGTCGTGTTTGTGCATGGACACGTGACTGCGATGGCTGGTGCTCTGCGTGTTCCGTGTGTAGACGCGTGCGTGTGTGTGCGTGGCCCCGTACGAACGCGTCGGGGGAGCGGGGTCTGCTCACGCTCTTGCCGACGTCGTCCTTGCTGCTGAGCAGCGCCTCCAGCTCGGCCCGCAGGGCCCGGTTCTGCCGCTCCAGCTCCTCCCGCGCCTCCTGCTCCTCCTCCAGCGCCCGCGCCAGCGCCAGGGCCCGCGCCTCGCGCTCCCGGCCCTCGGCCTCGGCCCGCTCGCGCTCCTCCACCGCGCGCAGCACCGCCGCCTTCTCCTCCGCCAGAAGCTTCCAGGTTGAAGGAGATGGGTGGGGGGAAATCGGTTAGCTGGAAGGAGTGTACAAAGGGCGTGGGGAAGAGGGAGCAGCCAGGGACAGAGAGAGACAGAGACAGAGAGACAGACGAAGGCAGAGACACCAGAGGGAAGCAGAAGGATTAAAGTTGAGACTGCATCCCAAACCAGCTCCATTCTTGACTGGATCAGACCCATCGGTTTCTCAGTCTACACACCCAACAGAGGCAAGCATGTTTCTTCCTTTTGGGGTAGTGGTGGGGGAAAAAATGTGTATTTTTAAATGGAATTCAACTGTTACTGTTGTTTTTAAGACATAGTCATTGGAAAAGATTAAATTTGTAAGACACCCAAAGAGGAAAAGAGAGCAGGACTCACAGTTAAGAGAAATATCAGTCCATTAAAACAGACCCACAGATGACCTGCGTATTGGAATTATCACACAGGGCTTTCACTATGACGAGTGAGTTTTGGAACAAGATGGATGTAATGGGTGAAGAGACAGGGTTATCTCAGGAGGGATTTGCAACTGTAAGACAGAACCACATGGAAATGCTAGAACTGAGAAATATGATATCTAAAATTAAAAAGGGATTGGATGAAATTAAGAGCAGACTAGATACATGAGAAGGATCAGTAAACTTGAAAACAGGTCAATAGAAATTAACTATCCAAACAGAGTAAAGAAAGAAAAAAAGATTGTAAAAAAATAATTAACAGAACTTAAATGACCCATGGAGGGTATCAAGCAATCAAACATACATGCAATTGGAGTCTGAGAAGAAAGGTGAAGAAAGAAGGAAGGAAAGCCGGGTGCGGTGGCTCACATCTGTAATCCTAACACTGTGGGGGGCTAAGGTGGGAGGATCACTTGAGGCCAGGAACTCAACAACAGCCTGGGCAACACAGCAAGACCCCATCTCTACAAAAAATTTAAAAATTAGCTAAGCATGGTGGTGTGTGCCTGTAGTCCCAGTACTAAGAGGCTGAGGTGGGAGGATTGCTTGAGCCCAGGAGTTTGAGGCTGCAGTGAGTTATGACCATGCCACTGCATCCCAGGCTGGGGGACAGAGCAAGACACTGTCTCTTAAAAAATAAAAGAATAATAAGAATACAACCCAATTAACAAATGGGCAAAAGATCTGAACAGACACTTCCCCAAAGAAGATACATGGATCTTTTCATAACTACATGGAAAGATATTCAGTATTACTGGTCATTAGAAAAATACAAATTCAAGCCACTATATACCTATTAGAAAGACTAAGACTTCATTCATAATTGTCCCAAACTGGAAACAACATAAATAAATGTTCATCAACAGGTTAATGAATATCAAAATGTGGTTTGTCTATACGGGAATGATACTCAATAGTAAAAAAAAGAATGAATTATTGATATATGCAAAAACATGGATGAATCTCATCCAAAAAGAAGCCCATCCAAAAAGAGATTTACATGAAAAGAATTTATATAAAGTTCTAGAAGATGCAAAAAAAAAAAAAAAGCCTCAATGATCCATGGGACAGTATTAACCAATCACATATATATGTGTTTGACATCCCAGAAGAAGGGGAAAGAGAGAGGAAGTGGGAGAGAAAAATATTTGAAGGAATAATGGTTGAAAATTTCCACACTGGACCAAAAACATCAACCCATAGCTGTAGGAAGCTCAGCGAACCCAAAGCAGGATAAACACAAAACCCCACGGGCATATCACAGTCAAACTGCTAAAAACCAAACATAAAGAGAAAGATTTTAGATCAGCTAAAAAATCAAAAAACAAAAACCACATTGTATTACCTACAGGGAAATAGTAATTTAAGTGACTGCTCTTAATAGGTTTTCATCGCAGACAGTGGAGGTCAGAGATAATGGAAGGACATCTTCAAAGTGCTGAAAAAATTAAACTGTTGACCTAGAATTCTATATCCCATGAAAACATCTTTCAAATATAAAGGCAAAATAATGACACCTCCTGTCCCCACCACATAATTATTATTATTATTATTATTTTGATTTGTCCATGTTGAGAACCTGCTGCGTTTTTGTTTGTTTTTTTAAGACAGTCTCTCGCTTTGTTGCCCAGGCTAGAGTGAGTGCCTTGGCGTCAGCCTAGCCCACAGCAACCTCAAACTCCTGGGCTCAAGCGATCCTCCTGCCTCAGCCTCCCGAGTGGCTGGTACTACAGGCATGCGCCACCATGCCCGGCTAATTTTTTCTATATATATTAGTTGGCCAATTAACTTCTTTCTATTTATAGTAGAGACGGGGTCTCGCTCTTGCTCAGGCTGGTTTCGAACTGACCTCGATCGATCCCCCTGCCTCGGCCTCCCAGAGAGCTAGGATTACAGGCGTGAGCCACCGCGCCCGGCCTGAACTTGATCTTAACTCTCTGGGGCTCTGCAGTTTCATTTCATCCTCAGGCAGCCTGCTGCTTGGTATTATTCCCATTTTCTAGATGGGTAAACTGAGGCTGAGATGGGAGGAGCGACTTGCCTGAGGTACCCAGAGAGTCAGCAGGAGAAGAGAAATTGTTATTTCATTCGATTCTCACAAGCACCAGCTAGGGGTACTGAGAGGCTGTTACATTTCACCGTCCAAACCAGGACAGGCCTGAAAGTAAGAGGGCGGGGCTACTAATAATTGTGCTGTCACAAGAGGCGTGAACCAGGACAGATGGCTGTCCTATTTTACAGAGGCTCAGGGGGAAGAAGAGTCCCACTTCTTGGTCCACCATGACTTCACAGTTGAGCCGTGACATCGTATATTACTGATTCCCTGCAAAGGCCACCAGCAGCATGGATTAGCTGGCTGCTCCCCCAACTGGGTAAACTGAGGTGCCCCACCTGGTCGAACTTGCGCTGCTTCTTCTCCAGAGTGCCCACGAGCTGCCGCTGCTGCTCCAGGTCCATGGTGGCGTCGTCTAGTTCCTGCTGCAGCCGGCGACGGCCCCGCTCCAGCCGGTCTGCCGTCTCCGTCTTCTCGGCCAGGCGCTGGGTCAGGGCCTCAGCCTCGCGGGCTGCCCGGCGCCGGGCCTCCTCCCCGGCCTCCAGGGCCCCTGCCTCCTCCTCCTGGCGCCGCCGCCACTCTGAGAGCTGGGGTGGGGGAGAAAGAGGGTGGGTGACAGTCGTGGCCATGAGGGACCGAGGTGTGACCTGTGGTGCCCCATTTCCCAGATGAGGAGACTGAGGCCACGAGGAGGAAAGGATCATTCCGCCGGGCTCTTCTGCCTTAGGGTGGGCTTGAGGCTGTGAGTACTACGAGCCCTGGCTCTTCCAGGGGATTAACATGACTCTCTCCAGGACCCGGAGACCAATCAGACCTGGAGTCTACCTTGGGTGACCCCGCGTCTGATGGGGGAGACTGAGTGTCACAGCAGGGTGATGAGGCTAAGGTAGAAGAAGGATAAGAGCCATGGGAGTCCACACAAGGGGCTCAGAATCTGTTTAGAACATTCAGGAGAGACTTCCTAAAGAGGGGGCATTTGAGATGAGCCTTGACGTATGCGTAGGAGTTCGCCAGTTGAAGGATATTTGCGGCATGAATCGTCACTCATTCATTCAACAGGCACTTCTCAGGCCCATCATGCATCAGGCTCTACGTTGGGCTGTGCTGGGGCCCCAGATCTAACTGGATCTGATGGGGTTCTACTTGGCAGGGCTCTCAGCCTGGTGGGGAGACTCGTGGGCAGAGACAGACCCAGCCCAAGGTGACTGCAGTTGGGACAGAGGAGGAGGAGAGGGGTGGTAAGGAAGAGCTTCCGGCAGCAGGGAAGAATGAAAGGGTTTTTCCAAGTGGATTCTGAGCCGGGGCTGGGCTGTGTGGACGGAGGGCAGGGATGAGGCGGAGGGCAGGGGAGGGGCGGGCGCCCGGGGCTGGGCATAGCTGTGGGCAGTGAGGGGGCGTGAGGAGGTGACAATGGCACTGCGATGAGGTGGACGGCGGGGCCGTCCCCGAGCTGGGGGACGCGGGAGGGGACTGTGCCTGGTAGCAGGTCTCGCCGGGCCGCCCACCTGGGCCTGGGCAGTCTGCAGCTCGCGGCCCGCGCGCTCCCTGGCCGCCGCCTCCTCCTCCAGCTGCTCCCGCAGCCCGGCCGCCTCGGCCTCCAGGGCTCGCACCCGGGACCCCAGGGCCAGCTTCGCCCGGGTCTCCTCCTGCAGCACCTCCTGCAGACGAGGGGGACGATGACGTCACGTGTGGTTAGGAAGGAGGACAAGCGGGGAGGGTAACCGGGCGCTGGGGTCGCAGGGCGGCCTGGGGTCACCTGGGCGTCGTGCAGCTGGGCTTCCGTGCTGCTGAGCTCCTTGCTCAGCCGGATGGCTTTGGACTCGGCCTCGCTCAGCGCCCCGGACACGTTCTCCAGCTCCGCCTGCGGGGAAGGGGCAGCGGATGAAGCCTCCGATCGTGGCTTTGAGCCAGCGACCCTGTCTGCTCCTCAGCCCCCACCACGCACGGCTGGTGGGGACATCAGATGGCACAGCTGCTGCAGGAAACGGTCTGGCGGTTCCTCAAACACTTAAACATAGAGTTTCCAAAAAAAAAAAAAAATAGAGTTTCCATGTGACTTAGCAATTCCGCTCCCAGGTGTGTATCCAAGAGAAATATAAACACATGTCCATGCAGAACTTGTATAGGAGTATTCACAACCATCTAGTCACAATCGCCAACAAGTGGAAACAACCTAAGTGCCTGTCAACAGACGAATGGATAAATAGAATGTTTTATACCCACACGATGGGTATTTTGTGGCATAAAAAATAAGTGCCAATATGTGCTACAATGTGATGGACTTTGAAAACATTATGTAAAGTAAGAGGTGGCAGCCGGGCGCAGTGGCTCACGCCTGTAATCCTAGCACTCTGGGAGGCCGAGGTGGGAGGATTGCTCAAGGTCAGGAGTTCGAAACCAGCCTGAGCAAGAGCGAGACCCCATCTCTACTATAAATAGAAAGAAATTAATTGGCCAACTAATATATATAGAAAAAATTAGCCGGGCATGGTGGCGCATGCCTGTAGTCCCAGCTACTCGGGAGGCTGACGCAGGAGGATTGCTTGAGCCCAGGAGTTTGAGGTTGCTGTGAGCTAGGCTGACGCCACGGCACTCACTCTAGCCTGGGCAACACAGTGAGACTCTGTCTCAAAAAAAAAAAAAAAAAAAAAGAAAGAGGTGGCAGTCACAAAGGCCACACATTGTGATTCTACGGATATCAGATCTCCAGAATAGGCAATCTGTAGAGACAGAACGAAGATCAGTGGTTGCCTGGGTGGGGCGGGGTGAGAATTGGGGGATGATGGCTAAGAGTGTGGGATTTCTTTTTGGGTAATGAAAATGGTCTAAGTTAGATTTTGGTGATGGTTGTACAGCTCCATGAATATACTAAAATCTATTGAATTGTACATTTTAAATGGTGAATTATAGGGCATGTGAGTCATATCTCAGTAAAGCTGTTCCTCGCCTTCCCCACCCTCCCTGCCACCCCATATCACCACCGCAGTGACCCCGGGTGGGGCTCCTGGCCTCGTGGTCTCGGCGGCAGGAAACGGGCAGTCGATGCTTCCTTCCTCCTAGACTGTGACCTGCGTAAGGGCAGGGACCTCATCTGCTTAATTGCCTGCTGTGTCCCCAGGGTCTGGCATACAGTAGGTGCTCAATAGATGTGTGTAGGATGAGAGTCTCAAGTACTTGTGCCCTACCCTGAGCCTCTTGCTCTCCCTTTCCAAGGTTCACTTAGGGAAGAAGGTTGAGTTAAAATTCTAGCTAGTAGGAAAACTCATCTGAAAACTTGGAAATGGGACAAGATGACCACATGTCGTTTCAATATCATAGAACAAAACCGTCCAGCAAGCCCACTTCAGGTTCACCTCACTCTCCAGGGGAATAAAACTCTCTTTCACTTATATTGTGAAGTTATATAAAGAAGGCTGTTATGTTGCAAATAATTTCTGTCCAGTAGAGAAGACAACCTGAAGCTTACACTTTATTGCTCTATAGGACATTAACCAGTTTTGCCTTTAACCATGCCATTTTATTTCAGCCTTTTCTCTTGTGCCAATTACAGAAACACCAGTCTCTCATCTCTCCTTTTGAATATCTTTGCCATCTTGCCGGGTCCCTCGTTAACACTTTAAATAAATCTCTGACATATATTCACCACATCTTTGTATGACAGTCATGATTTGAACTTTTGAAAATTATATTTTGACCTGGCCCTGGCACTTCCTGGCTGTGTGACCCAAGACAAGTAGCTTCTATCTTTATGGGCCTCAGTTTCCTTGTCTCTAAAATGAAGATGACAACAAGACCATCCCCGCAAGGGTGCTGTGAAGATTAAATGAAACAATGAACATAATGTGCCTAACTCAGTGGCTGACATATACCTGGAGCTCGATGAATAGGAACACTTTACAATTTTTGAGAATTCGCTGTATGCGCAGAACTATTCTAAGTGCTTTACTAAGTATTGGCTCACTGAACTCATATACCAACCGTATGGGGGTAGATATCACTATTATTCCCAGATTATATAAAGGGAGGCTGAGGCACAGAAAGGTTAGGCAATTTGTCTAAGATCGCACAGCTACAAGTGGTAGAACTGAGATCTGAGCCCAGGCAGGATGGCTCTGCCCAATATGGTAGCCACTAGCCCCGTATTGCTATTTATTTGTTTGTTTTTTTTTTTTTTTTTGAGACAGAGTCTCACTTTGTTGCCCAGGCTAGAGTGAGTGCCGTGGCCTCAGCCTAGCTCACAGCAACCTCAAACTCCTGGGCTCAAGCAATCCTGC
>VSMD01075078.1:0-19783 GCA_008750895.1 Mirza zaza
CTCGCTGCCCCCCCACGAGCCCACTCGCTACCCCCCCACTTACTACCCCAGGAGGTCGGGCTGTGTCCTCTGAATGCCCTTCCATTCACTCTCTGTCCTTGTAGGGTGACCTTGGTTGGGGAGTGAATCTCTCACCAACAGCTCTCTAAAGACCCTGAAGAGCTTTTTGAAGATTAGTTCTCACACATAAGAGACTCTGCCCTTTTTCCCTTTGCACCATCCCTTGGGAAGTTCAAACAGGCTGTAATGCCATCATGGTCTCCCGGTTTGTGATCTCGGAGTAGAAAATAGTCTGTTCTGTCCTCCGTGTTTTTGCCCCATTGGAGACCAGACAGAACATGTGTACACGAGCCTCCGACGATCAGATGGAAAGTGGTGTGTGACTGAGAAGGCAACGGCGCAAAAGAGCTTGTCAAGTGACAGGAGAGGACATAAAGGAGCTATTGTCAGAGTGTGTGTTGGGCAAGAGATAAATAGCAATATAAAAAACGTCTTCTGTTAGAGCTCTACATAGCACAGTTTACACTCCAACCCGAGTGAACTGGGTTTTGTTTCATTAAACAAAACGGTACTTTAATATACATTGTCATCATAAGGCTGTCTTTTGTGTATATGGCCTATGCTAGCTAACTGTTTGTGCTACTGTGTTTTCTTTTATTATCTTAAAAATCTGAGGAGCAAAGCTGGCAAAATCTAGGAGCTCAGCTTTCCTACACACTAGAGGAGATTCTTGCCGACTGACTCACAGAACCAGCGCACTAGGCAGACCCTCCTCCCTCCCTCCCTCCCTCCGAAAAAAAATGTTCACAATTGAATCTTCAGAACCTGTGAACAAGTGACATGACAAAAAGGCAGGTGTGATTAAATTAAGAATCTTGAGGAAGGTAGCGAATCTTGTATTCTCCACTGGGCCTGGGCTAATCACATGAACCTTAAAACTCAAAGAACATTTCCTGTGGTTCAGAGAGATGTGACTATGGAAGAATGATCAGAGAGATGCAAGGTCGTTGGCTTTGAAGATGGGAGAGGTGGTCCCAAGCCGCCGAATATGGGTGGACTCTAGAAGCTAGAAAAGGCAAGGAGACAGATTTCCCCCTAGAATCCCCAGAAAAGAACCCAGCCCTGCTGACACGTTGACTTGACTGTCCAACGAGAGCTGTGTCAGACATGCAAAACTGTAGGACAATAAATTTGTGCTGTTTAAGCCACCGAGTGTGTGGTAATTTGTTCCAGAAGCAGTAGAAAACTAACATAGCCAATGTACAAATTTAGTAACAAAGTAGATCAGGCACTATGCTCACAACAGCACCATTAGTGAAAACCTCAAATTATAACAGAAGCGATTCAGATGTCCATGCAGAGGCAATTACACGCTAGGTACTGGTCACGTGGGTATATCCAGCTGAGAAAACGCATCAAGCTGTAATGGACAGTGAGTACACTTTTCTATATGTACGTTATACTATAATAAAATGCATAAAAAGGCAAATAATGGTAACACAGGTTGACTCAATGGAATACCATGCAATCATTTAAAAATCGTGGTCAAAAAGAGAGGTCATTAAGCAATCTGGCTCAATGCCAGCCTTGCTCACAGCCACGCCTGTTCATGACATATGTCTATGGGGCTTTCCTGACACGGTGGCAGAGCTGAGCGGGTGCAACGGAGACCAGGTAGCCCGAAAAGCCACTGAGATATTTCCTCTGTAGTCCTTTTCAGGGAAAGCTTGCCAACTCCTGGTTTAGGAAAATATTTAATGGCATTGTGATAAGTCAAAAAAGTAGATTACAACAGTACATGGATGATTTGACTGAGAAATGTATAAAACGTACCCAGATATAAAATAATCCTTATATAGGGAAAATTCTATTCCTCAAATGTGTTCTCATTCTGCCGAAGGTTTAAAAGTGCTATGTGTTAAAAAAAAGAAAAAAAAGAAAGAAAAGAAAAGAAAGAAAAGATTCCATAATCAAACAAACTTGAGGACTTCTGGGTTAAAAAAAGTCAAAAATGTTTCCTGACCCAAGAGTTGCAAAAAACGTTACAGTCAGCCTTCCATATCTGTGGGTTCCATTCAACCAACCTCAGATCACAAATATTTGGGGAAAGAAAAAAACAATAAAAAAACAATATAACATGAACATAATACAAATAGAAAATATAGTATAACAACTATTTACACAGTATTTACATTGCATTAGGTATTATAAGTACTCTAAAGATGATTTAAAATTTACGAGAGGATGTGCATAGGCTATATGCAAATATGACAGCATTTCATATCAGGGACTTGAGCATTTGCAGATTTTGGTATCTGTGGGGTACGGGAATCAAGTTCCTGAGGACATCTGCAGACAATTTATTGGCCAAAGCAAACTGCATGGCCAAACCCAACACCGATGTGGGTGGAAGCTTAAGGCCCATGGTGGGAGGTAGAGGGGAGTAAATATTTACTGAGTAAGGATACAAGGTATCACACAACGTAATGACTGACTTTTTAATTTCCAAAAGAGAGGTAGAAAACATACATCCTTTGAACTTAACCAATCGCTGTGGCATGTAGAATGACCCCCAAAGTTGTCAGTGTTCTAGTGCCTGGAACATGTGAATATAGTTTCTTCCCCTGGCAAAAGGGACTTTACAGATATCATTGAGGTTTCACTCCTGAATCATTTCTTTCCTTAAAACTGGGAGATTATCTGGGATAATCTGAATATGAGTCCAGTCTAGTCCCCGGAGCCCTTACAGGCAGAGAACATTCTCCAGCTGCAGGTAGAAGAGCTGAGGCAGAAAGGGAAGTCAGAGAGATTCCAAGCCTTAGAAGAACTTGACCCTTCTCAGGATATTCTTTTATATTTTTCAAAAGGATTGCTGACTTTGAAGAAGGAGGCCACAAACCAGGGAATTCAGGTGGCCTCTAAAAGCTGAGAATAGTCCTGGCTCACAGCCAACAGGGAAATGGGTTCTCTTCCCTACAGCTACACAGAAATGAATTCTGCCAACAACTCGAATGAGCCTGGAAGTAGAGTCTCCCCCCAGAAGCTTCCAGCCAAGAGCCCAAACCAGCAATACCTTGATTTCAACCTTGTGAGACCCTAACCTGAGAACCCAGCCAAGCCTACTGGACTTGTACACTACAGACCTGTGAGATAATACATAGGTGTTTTTCTAACCCACCAAACTAGTGGTCATTTGTTACAGCAGCAATAGAAAACTAATACAGTAACTGACCCCTGTTTTAGGGGGACAGATTGTGGGAGTAAAGTCCCATGAAACAGACTTTAGAAAATGCTACTGTAAAGAAATATACCAACATATTTTTAGTGCTAATCTGCTGGAGAGATTTCAAGAGGCTAAAAAAAATGTTCTTTTTGAATACTTTTTCATATTTTCTAAATTATCTATAATGTACATTTATTACTTGCATAATAATAAAGGAATTGTTAAAAAATAAAGATTCACTATGAGAAACTCTGTAGAATAGAACTCTACCAGGTTTCACCAATCAATAAATTGTAAGGAAAAAAAGATATGAAACAAAAACTTATAGATTAAAAAAGACTTAAGAGATATTAACTGATTATAATTTAGGGACCTTACTTGAACCCCAAATCAAGTAAACTGTAAGTTAGTCAATTAATTATAGTTATAGTACACTTATCAGAAAATTGGAAACTTGAATGCTGAATACAAACTGGATACTACTGAATTATTGATAACTCAATTTGGATATGACAATGGCATTAGGGATACATTTTTTAAATGTCTTTGTCTTTTAGAGATACAGATAGAAGTATTTATGGGGAAAAATTAGAGGAAATATTTATTTAGGTCAGTAGTGGATGCCGTAGTATGTCTCCCAGACCTGCCCTCCCCCTTCCCCAGACTGCAGTGCTCATTCCCCCGGCTGCTGAGAGGGTTGGCTACCAACAGCTCACAGCTGAGGCCCCTCTGGAAATTCTCCTCTGACCAATGCTACTTATTTCGCTTCCCCGCAGGTATTGATCTCAAGAGCAACAGCACCCAATAAACTTCCTACATACTAATCTCTCTCTCAGATTCTGCTTATCTTGGAACCCAACCAGCAACTGTATCAGTCATGATGATGTTAATAATAACAACAATGTCGAAATAATAATTTGTATTATTATTTGGCATACCACAAGGAGTCCCATGTATTTGTATAGTAATTTGTATTACTATATGGCATACCACAAGGAGTCCCATGTAGAGATTTTCCTGAGTTTCTAGATATTTTTCACAGTAGCTAACATAACCAAAGGCAGAGCCTTCAAGCCAAGCTTCTCACCCACCAGCTTGGCTGCTTACCATAGCAGGCAGTGGCTTTTTGTTCATCCACTTGATAAATATGGGTTGAGAGCTGAGAAAACATGGGCCAGACCCTGTGATAGAGGCTAGATATACTTAAATGAATGAATTAGATACATCCAGGCCCTTGTGGAGGTTACAATCCAAGCAACCTGCACAGAGAGTCCAGATATGTGTGGTCCTCAAAGGTGGTTCATGAACCAGCAGTATCGACATCCCTGGGAACTTGTTAAAAATGGCAATTCTCAGGCCCTATGCTTGCTCTGTTGAATCACATATCTGGAGGGGAGGCCCAACCATCTGTGTTTTTACCAAACCACCAGATGATGCTGACGTATGTTCAAGGTTGAGAATCACTGAACTAAACCAAAAAGGTCTATGCTGGAATAAAGGTTTTGGGAACTAGATTTTAGGAATCTAAGTAGCTCTTTACAACGCTCATATTAGAAGGTACTTTGGCCACCTTACTATCTGTCTTAGTCCATTTTTGTTGCTTACAACAGAATACATGAACTGAGGAATTTGTAAAGGGAATTTATTTCTTCTTTCTCATAGAGGCTGGAATTCCAAGGTGGAGAGGGCACATCTGCTGAGAACCTTCTTGCTTGTGGAGACTCTCTGCAGAGTCCTGTGGTGATGCCAGGCAGGACAAGGTGAGGGGTAGGGCATGCTAGCTCACATCTCTCTTCCTCTTCAAATAAAGTCACCAGTCCCACTCCCATGGTAACCCACTAATCCATTAACCCATGAATCTGTTAATCCATCCATTAAGGCAGAGCACTTATGACCCAATGCCCTCTTAAAGGCCCCACCTCTCAATATTGCCACATTGGGGACTGAATTTCAACATGAGTTTTGAAGGGGACAAACATTCAGACCATAGCACTATCCTATGTAATTATTTGTTTTTACTGAATTATAGAAAACTGAGAGTAAAAGCACATCATAGAATGTATAGGTAGCTTAATATGCACAGAACACAGAATTAGGCATTGCAGTGAAAGCCAAGAAAACAGAGGCTGCTTGGTGCCTTGCTGCCTTCCAAGTAAAAAAGGAAAATAAACTCATAGCATCAGCATCATTATGTACCAGAGATCAGCGAATATTTTCTGTCAAGTTCCAGATAGCAAATACTTTAAACTTTGTGGGCCATACGGTCTGTCACAACTATTCAACTCTAGTGTCGTAGCACAAAAGCTGCATATTTATAGACAATATGTAAATAAATGAGCATAGCTGTGTTCTAATAAAACTTTATTTACAAAATAGGCAGAAAGCCCATGGGTTGTAGTTTGTTGATCCCTGTCATATACCGCCATATATCATTTAGCATTATACACAATGCCATAAACCATCCTATACAGTTTCATCATATATTTCATCTTGTTCAAACTTTTTACACAATTTCCCCTGTAATTGTCAAATACAATCACCTAACTTTGACCTTTTAACTCTGTTAATATCCTGTCCATGCAAAAATGGTTTAGAGCAGTGACTTTCAAGATATAATGAATACACCCTACTTGATTATTATCACAGTACTAGATGCTGTGACAAAAAAGATAATGAAGTTAATATTACTATTTTAAAAATTAGAAACTAAGACTTAAAGATGTTAAACAACTGTTGAAGTTCACACAAAAAATAACTTTTGGAGCCAGGGCTCAAACTTCAGCAGTTTTGTTTTTGTTTTTGTCGCTGAAGCTTAAAGCTTTAGCCCTTTCTGGGTACTGTCTCCCTATGCACTGAATAGCTAGTAGGTAGTTAATAACTAAATGAAAACTGGGCTCAGGGTGCAAATGCAACATTCATACCTGAGTGGCTATTTCTCTTCTTAACTCTACCTATAAATATAATTTCAGCTTAAAAGCAATTAATATCCTTAAGTTTCAGGACAATCATAATTATCTTATAGATGGGTCATAATCCAAAACCCTAAGCACAATACAAGTTAAGTAATTCTAGAAGAGGAAACATTTTTTAACAGCTAAGTTGCTTATACAATGTCCCTCACAACATAGTTTTATAATCATCTGTCCAGGGTCTAACTCTCTGGAGCCATTGAAAGGTTTTCTCCCTCTTCAGACATTAATTTTTCCCATCTAAAACTAAAGGTCCTTGGTCTATATATTATCAAAAAGGCTATCTTTGAATTCAACATTGTAATTCTATAACAATATAACATTCTTCCTCCAAGTTTCCCATTCTTATGCAGATAATCCTGTGTATTTTTCATGGTTACAGAATGCATGCTGCTGCTGTTGATATATATGTTGAACCGCATGTCCAACTGTGCAGGATTTACAACCTTCAAAATCAAGAAAACGATCATGGAAAACTATGGAGGAGAAACAAACATCTGTGGGCACCATCATTTCTAAAGAAATCATAAACAAAACCAAAGATGATAAAATTTTCAGGGAGTTTGCTTGTGATATCCTGCAAATGAGAAGCCAAAATGAAAGTTGATAAAATAAGGCTTGCTAAATCTGAGAATACGAGCAGATCTGTGCAGATGGGAACATCAGTGAACAAGTACCCATGCATGTTTTCAGGTCAGATGAACAGCTACTGAAAATAGATCAGAAAGCAACACATCCTGGCAGAGTGCATTTGAAAGAACAGAATTTAAACTCAGCCTCAATGGCAAAAAAAAGACTCACCATCACCCCATTTCCCTAATAAGGGGTGGCTCTGATATGCTGATCGTTCAGAAAACAAGAGGAATCCAGCCAAAGGAGAGAAACAGGGCTTTGGACAAACACATCCACAAAGAAAAGGGTTCCACAGCCTTTCCTGAGTATCCATCAGTTCAACAATACCAGCTTTGGACGAAATTTTTTTACCATGAATACTGAAATGAAAAACTTTTGTCACAAAGCTACATTTATTTAATGTAAAGGACTGTGTTATTTTCTCAGAATATGTCCTTCCTTTTTTTGTCAGCGTTGCTAAAATTCCTTTCTTTCGCAGGGATGATGACAACTAATGATAGTGAGGTTTGCTTTCTTCTTTGTCCTCTTCTACACTTAACAAATAAAAGTAAAATTTGTCAACTTTCTATCAGTTCCAAAAGATTAGGAACCTGACTTATTATGTGTGACACTTGCGTGCTGTGACTTTGTGGATTCTCCTAACGGCTTAATTCGAATCAAGCACTTTACATTCATTATTTATAATTATTCCCCAAATTCTGCAAGATGTGTGTTGCCACCCGTAGTTTGCAAAGGAGGATGATGAAGTTCACAGAAGTTAAGGGACAAGCCCAAGGTTAAACAGCTATTAAAATGGACACCCTAATGGCTCTGTCCTTTCTCAAAAGCAACGAAGCCCCTGATATCTGATCACAAATTGACAGAAATCCCTGTGGCAGGCTATTGAAAATTGGCAAAACTCTTTCTTGACTTCAAGGGGACACAAATGGCAAGCAACAGACAGACATTTGACCTGACACGAATGTCCATGACTAAAATGTTAGCACTGCCCCAAAACAGTAAAAAAAAAAAAAAAGTAGCAAGTGATTTTAAATGTTTATATGTCTTAATGTGGCTCACTCCATCAGCAGCGCTTTGGATGTACTCCATGTTGGAAGCATTGGAAAAACAGTTGGCAGCATTTAGTGCATTTTATTTTAATTTAGAGGGGGGACATTTGAGATCTGCAATTAAAAGGAGGTTTCATTTGGCTGCGATGAACTGCTGCAATTCACAATTTAAACTCATTTGAGGAAAATAACAAAACAATAGTCACGTTTGTGGGGGTGGGGGACGAGATAAACAACAATGGAGCACAGGAGGTGGGAACAAGCTCACTGACAGTACTTCGGATTATACAGATGAGTCATTAAAAGGGCAGAGTAAGCAGCCATGGATAATCCACTTGACATTTTATTAAATAGAATGAAAACTTTGCTTAGCAATATTTTCAAAGGGATTCACCAAGAAGCTTTGATAGCGGTAGCCTGTCCAAAAAACTACAACCTAATAATAGGTGGAGTGTTAAAAGGAGGAAATTTTGCATGTTGAATTGTTCAATTAGCTTGTAATCTGGAGCCCATGGTGGCATGATGTATGTGGAACCGGTAATTAGAGGGAATCCTTCCATTCTGTCCTTTCACAGGTGAAAACTCCAAATTCTCACAGCCTGAGATTTTAAGTCCTGGGAAAATTATAAATGGCTGGGTTTACTCGGCGAGCCATTCTGGGACTGCAAAACTAATATTTACCCACTGAGTGGTTTACAAGAAAGCCTATGTTCTTGTGAGGCTTACTGCAACAGCCTCTCTTTAAAAAATCCTCTAGTCTTGGAAGTGAGCAAGACAGAGACAGAACAGGTTTCCTTCCATGCTGTTGGGTCATGAAAAGGAAAACAAAGTTCAGTTTTCTTTTCCATGGAGATGAACTCCAGTTATGGCTCAATGTTTTGAATTTTTTTATTCAATCAATCAATCAATGAATATGAAATGATAGTTTGAAATATCAAACTGCATTTTACTTCTTGGGAAGAATTTGGGCTCCCCCATTAGCAGCCTTTCTGCCATGAAGATTAGGCTAAGAGGCTGAGGACAATTGCCCAGGGAAGGAGACAGAATGAAGTAAAACCAGATCTTTCCCAGAGGAACACCTGCAGGAAGAAAGATCCTTGAGAGAGACAAGGAAAATAAAAAAAAGGTCAAGAATCTAGACCCTTTTGTCTTCCCACATGCCTAGTGGATACCACCTTTGGACACCAAGCTACCAGATGAAACAAGCCAGATACAGGCAAAGTCAGCATTAAGGACTGTCATCTGAACTACCACAATGACATAGGAACTCTCCCAGAGAAACTGCACTGGGAAAAAGAGCCAGAGAAGGGGGAAAGGCAAATTCAGAACAGCTCTGTCCAATGGAAACATAATGTAAGCCACACATGCAGTGAAAAATTTTCCAGTGGCCCCACACACACAAAAAAGGAAAAACAAACAGGTAAATTTAATTTTAATGACATGGTTTATTTAACTCAACATAATTAAAATGTTACCATTTCGATACATAACCAATATAAAAGTGTTAATCAGATATTTTATATCTTGGAAATCCAGTGTATATTTCACTTGCAGGACATTTCAATTCAGACTGACCACATTTTGAGCACTCAATAGCCACATGTACTTGATAGCACAGATCTGGAATAAACTGAATTTGAATGTTGGGGCATTTTAAACCCTTTGAAACCATGTGACCTTGAATAGACAAGTCTCTTTGCTTATTTTTCTACTATAAATCCAGAGCAAATGGTTAAAGAGAAAGAAGAGATCAGTATTAGAAAATAAAAATAGATCCTAGCACTCTGGGAGGCCGAGGAGGGTGGATGGTTTGAGTTAGGAGTTCAGGACCGGTCTGAGCAAGAGCAAGACCCCGTCTCTACCAAAAATAGAAAGAAGTTAGTTGGACAGGTAAAAATATACAGAAAAAATTAGGCGGGCATGGTGGTGCATGCCTGTAGTCCCAGCTACTCGGGAGGCTGAGGCAGGAGGATCGCTTGAGGCCAGGAGTTTGAGGTTGCTGTGAGTTAGGCTGATGCCGCGACACTGGTGTTTGAATTTGGTTTTGAAGAACCAGCTGGTCTTTACCTAGGAGAGTAGAATACTTGGAACCAAAAGACCTGAATGCCCAAGTCAGTGGATACCTGGGGCACGTTCAGTAGATGACATTTGATCTTATGAGGCAGGAGTGTAGGTGGGGACAGGAGATAAGATGGGAAAAAAGTGAGGTTGGGCCAGATTGCAAAAAATGTGGAGGGGTTTTTATGAATTATTTGCAGGATTAGTCTATTCTAGTCGGCTGCTGATAGCGCTACAGTGTGGTAAAAATTCGCGCAACGCTAAAACAGACTTTTCCAGCATATTGATCTCCTGTTTTTAGAGCTTTCAGAAAGCAATCAACCATCAGACAGCCAAATGGTGGTAAACAACAGTATACATTCTTTAATGCCTACTGTACATTGCTATTGAATTTTCCCCATCTCAGTTAACTGATTTTTTTTCCTCTTGAATAAATTTACTGCGAGAATAATATAAGCAGTGAATAAAATGAAAATGTACCAGGTTACATTCCACCCCCGAACAGAATGAGATTTTTTTTTTTTTAATGGGGAAAGGAGTGGCAATCTTTGCTCACTGTTATCATCAAGTGTCCTTTCAAGGATTTCTTCTTTATTGAAAGAATATCAAACACACCATCCGACTGGTGATATTAATGCATAAATCCCAGAAATACATCTGGAAATGTTTTTGCTACAAAAAATAGAATGTTCCTGACTAATATGGTACATTTATAAATTCAATGTGCATATGGCAATAGCAAGTTTAGAGAGTGGCAATAAACAAAAAAAGAAAAGAAAAGAGGAGAGAATAGTTTATGAAGCTTATAAAGGCCTTTATTCCAGCATTTGGGTAATTGAAAATTTGATTACAGCCAACACAGTTCAAGTCCATGTTAAAACAGAGACGTGCAGTGTTGCAGTGAACATGACAAGCACCCAAGTCAGAGGAGCCAGGGTTCTAGCACTGGCTCCTTTTCTTACCAGGAAGTGACTTATCTCTCTGATGCTATTTTTCGAATGTAAGATGAGAAGATATAATGGCACCTAATTCTGAGGGTCCTGCTGAATACTGAGTGAGATATCAAAGCAGTACCTGGCACACAGTGTCAGAGCTCAAAAAATGACACCTGCTGCTCTCTTCATTCATTGAACAATTATGGAGCATTCATTATATGCTAGGTTCTGGACATTCAGAGGTAAAAAAAAAAAAAAATCTGACTTTGAATAAGTTCACTGTCCGACGTGACAAGTGTTTTCTATAAGAAAGAGCGTGCACCATTACACAGACTTGGAACATATGTTCTATGCCATAATAGTCACGTTTTTCTCATACTGTGTTGTATACCCCAGGATTTCTCAGCCTAGCACAGCTGACGCGGGCCTGGACGATTCTAGGTTGTAGGGGCCTATCCCGTGCACTGCACAACGTCTAGACACCTCTCTGGCCTCTACCCACAAGACGCCAGGGACATTTCTCAGTTGTGACAACGGATGGCATCCAGACATCGCCAGGTGTGCCCCTGGCGGCAAAGTCGTCCTTGGGTGAGAACCACTGGCACAGCCTGGCGGAGTCACTGCCTAAACATCAGCCGGCACCGTTAAGGTGACCTGCCCAGGGTAGCAGGTCACCTGCAGCAGTGAACCCGGTTTCTTGCCAGAGAATTCTACCAGGTAACTCCAGAATGTACGTAACAGATGTGAATCTGGGGACTTAGGCTCTGGGGGGCCGAATTTGTCACATCTCTTCATCTGTTAAAGACAGCTTAATTCCTGTCTCTCGTTTTTCTAGGAGGAAAGAAATACCTCTTTAAAAGATACCTTTTACTTTTCTGCTATCTTCTTCACCCGATTCCTCCAAAACTTAGTCTAGGGGTCATAAACAGGTGGCCCTGGGGCTAACTACAGCTCGTAGATAAGCTTCGTGTGGTTTTGTTTTTTAAGGTAAGCTTGAATTTTTTAAAAGAGAAAAGTTCCTCCCCCAAAGGTTCGCTGAAAGATCAATTCACAATTAAAGCAGATTAATAAGAGAAAGAGGTTTATTCACCACGAGGAGAATCACCGAGTGATTACCCAATATCCCAGCGAGGTCCAGAAATTTTTATACCCTCCTTTTAGAAGGAAGAGGGAGACGAGGAATACAGGTCATTCTGTTTATTGGCAATAACTGTTTGCTAGGGAGCATGAATGGATGAGGGGAACAGACTGACTTACGAATGATTCTCTTTGCAAATTAAATTAACGGGAGAGACAGGTATGGTAACATATTTTAAATGATTTGCACCAGGTCTGGTTAACACTGCTGATCTTCTTTCCTGCAATAATAGTGAGATAACAGGGAAGGGAAGGCAATCGTTTCTTTTGAGGGGTCCATCTGATTTAAGCAGACAGAGGTAAAGCCCCTTCCAGCGGCTGATCTCTAAGGGGCTTTAAATCAAAATACTCTTTATATCAAGGAGTCATATTTTGGGGTGAAATTTCCTGAGCTCCCTCATCATCACAAGGCAACTGTCGTACAGAGAGATGTAAAGGACATTTGGCAAATAAGAAGGGGGAGGAGGTGAGGGGTGAAAACTTACCCAGCGGGTACAATGAACACTATTCTGGTGACGGGCACACTAAAAGCCTTATACGAGGTATCCATGCAACAAAACATCTGTACCCCCTCAATATTGTGAAATAAAATAATAATAAAAATAAAACAATAATAATAAGGCAACTATCTCCTTTTTCAGTTCTTTCTCCCTCTTCGCCTCAAAATCAAACTATGTGACTCACCCTCACCGTCACCTGCCCCACTCACTTTGCCCCGAATGATTTAGTCCGTTTACCTTCCCTGCCTCCCTGAATGTCCTTCCTACTGATTTCTACAGTCAGAAGCTTAATCATCCCTCAGGTAGAAATTCGAACTCTATCTTCTTATCCTTTTACAAAAGGGTCTTGTCATCTTTTCAGGCTCTTCCTCTTCTACCGGCCCATTAGCAGTAGGAATTCCTCAAGAATCCTGGGCCTTCTCCTTTGATTCCCCCTCCCTGGATAATCTTGTTTGTGATCAGAGGTTCAATTATGACCTTTATGCAGGTGGATCACACAAGGTACACGCCCAGCCCGGCATCCACCACATACGTAATCGCCTTCTGGACAATTCCTTTTTGAATAGTTCAAAGACACCTCAAGTTCAACAATAACTTAACAAATTATCTCTTTCGGCTAAATCTGAGATCCTTTTTTAGTGATAGCCCCTGCAAACGATCTGTTCTGTTAACATACCAGAAACTTAGAAGTCATCTGGAATGTGCCCTTCTCTCTTATTCTGCATATCTAAAACTTAACAAATTTGACTTTTTTTTTTTTTTTATCTGAGAAAGATGACCCAATCAGATCCACTCAAAAGATGGCACGTCCCATTCTTATGCTCTCCATGGTAAACTGTTGGCATTTTGGTTTCCTTCTTCAGTGTTTTTGGAAGGCATCATTCACCAACTCCCCGGCATTGAGAGTTTGAATTTCAGAATCAGTCAGGCTGAGAAGGGAAGTGCCTTGGGCTGTAATGATTCCCCGGATAAATGTCACTGGGTGACGACCTGTCTGAGTGGCCCACTCATGACTTCAGGTCCCTATCACTTTCTCTGTCACTGTGAACCCAGCTGAATTAGTCTAGGTTACCCAGAGAAATAGAACCGATGGAGATATAGCTATAGATGTACTATAAGAATCCGGCTCACGTGATCATGGAGACTAAAACGTCCAAGTTGGCAAGTTGGAGACTCAGGAGAGCCAATGGTATGGTTCCAGTCCAAATCCAAGTCCAAAGGCAAGAGAAGACTCATGTCCCAGTTTGAAAAGAATCAGACAGAAATAGCAAAGACACTGAATCAACCTAAGTGTCCCTCAATGGAGGATTAGATAATGAAAATGTGGTACGTGTACACAACGGAATACCATCTGGTCACAAAAAAGAAGGAAATCGTGTGTTTTGCAGCAACACTGATGGAACTGGAGGCCATCGCCTTAAATGAAATGGCTCAGACGCAGAAAGACAAGCACCACCTATCTCACTTACGAGTGGGAGCTACACTACGTGTTCACATGGAAGCAGAGTGTGGGCTGACGGACGATGGAGACTCGTAGGGCGGGTGATGGAGTGGCCCAGTGGGGACCACGTGGCTGCGTCAGCAATGGACACACGGAAGGCCCTGGCCTCACCACGATGCAACGTATTGATGCGGCAAAACCGCACTCGTACCCCACGAATATACCGTGTTTCCATGAAAATAAGACAGGGTCTTATAGTTATTTTTACTCAAGAAGACACCCTAGGGCTTATTTTCAGGGGATGTGTTATTTTTTTTTAAGTACGGTACAACCATCTACATTGATTCAAATAGAGTGAAGTCGTCTTCTTCTGGAACATCATCATCATTTTCCAAACCCCGAATTCCATCCTGAATTTCTTGCGACTCTTATTTCCTTTAGAACCACTGGCCCCGATCTCTCCTGTCAAGCACTAGAGCTGTCATGGGGCAGATGAGAAGGGCTGCTCGTGTTCTTTCCGGCTCCGCGACGACATGCATGGGTTGTGTAGATGCGCTGCGTAGCCACGCCCAGCACTAGGGCTTATTTTCATAGCCACGCCCACCACCAGGGCTCATTTTCATAGCCACGCCCACCTCTAGGGCTTATTTTCATAGCCACGCCCACCACTAGGGCTTATTTTCATAGCCACACCCACCACTAGAGCTTATTTTCATAGCCACGCCCATCACTAGGGCTTATTTTCATACCCACGCCCATCACTAGGGCTTATTTTCATAGCCACGCCCATCACTAGGGCTTATTTTCATAGCCACGCCCAGCACTAGGACTTATTTTCATAGCCACGCCCAGCACTAGGGCTTATTTTCAGGGTAGGGCTTCTATTGCGCACATGCTTAGAAATCCTGCTAGGGCTTATTTTATTGGTAGGGCTTATTTTATTGGTAGGGTTTATTTTCGAGCAAACATGGTATATACGAATAAAAAATAAGTGGAAAAAAAGAAAACATACAGCTCTCTCTTCTGAGAGAATTTTATCTTCCTCAGCCTTTTATTCTATTCAGGCCTTCGACAGATTGGAAGAGCCCTGAGCACGCTGGGTCTGCCTTCCTCCGTCTACCCGCTCACATGGCAATCTCATCCAGACACACCTCACAGACACACCAAGAAATAATGTCTCTGCAATGATCTAAGTATGTTAAGATGTGAAAAAAAATAAGAAAAGAAATATAAAGTTTAATATATAAAAAAAAAGAAATAACATCTCACCAGATATCTGTGGACCTCATGGCCCAGGCAGGGAGCAAAGAAAGCATCCATCACGCTAACAAGACATCGTCATCTTCCTCTTTACCTGCCCAGCTTCGCTGATGTACCAGCGCCCACCCTCATCCCACGCTGAGAGTAGGCTCACCAAAGGAGCACGCGTCCCCTCTCCTCTTAATCATCATAAGATCTGCCCATTCCTGGCAGCAGATGCTGTGCCTAACCATCACTCTTTCTCTGAACGAGAGAAGAATGTCATTAAAAAACAGAACATAAAACAGAAAAACAAAAACAGCATTTCCAAAGGTCGAATCTATGGAATATCAGTCCTGTAAGATACTCTGGAGAAAAAATGTTTCTTGACAATTCAAGTGCTCTGTCCCTGTATGAGATTTCCCTGCTGCTGCGTAGCATATTGCCACAACCGTAGCAGCTTAAAACGACACCCATTTGCTGTCTCCCAGCTTCCACGGTCAGGAGTCCAAGCGTGGCTTAGCCGGGTCCTCTGCTCAGCGTCTCGCAGAGGTGTGTGATCCTGGTTTTGGCTGAACTGTGTTCTTTCCTGGAACCTGGGGGTCCTTCGCTAAGCTCACATGGCTGTTGGCAGAATTCAGTTCCTCGTAGAGACCGAACTGAGGCCCTCAGCACCTGGAAGTGGACTCTCCCTGTAGCCAAGTGGCACTTGGCTGTTAGATGTTCAAGGTCAGCAGGAAGAGCCCCGTTCCTCCATTAAGGGCTTTTGCCTAATTAAGTCAGGCCCACCCTGGATGGAGTCCATTGATCTAGGATCCTTCACCTGTGCCGTATAACGTGGCCTGACCACAGGGGCGACATGCCACCAACTTCGCAGATCCACCCTCGCCCACGCGGAGGAGATGACACAGGACATGCACGTGGGGGGCTGGAAGTGTGAGGCCTGCCATGGTGCAGACTGAGTCTGTGAATTAGCATGCCGTGGGCGCTGAGAAGGCCTATGGTAAAGGAACTCGATTAACTTTGTTGCACACGTGCTTACCCACGTTAATTTGGCACGTCTGGAAACCTTATTTGCACACAGCACCTATTATCATCCCTGAAATTACTGTTTTGTGTCACGCATGTTTTAAGACACGCTGGAACAGAAAAAGCCGGCACTGTGAAGTCAGACGGTCCATGATTAAAATCCAACCCTGATGGGCCGGGCGAGGTGGCTCACGCCTGTCATCCTAGCACTCTGGGAGGCCGAGGTGCGAGGATCGCTCAAGGTCAGGAGTTTGAAACCAGCCTGAGCAAGAGCGAGACCCCGTCTCTACTAAAAAATAGAAAGAAATTAATTGGCCAACTAAAAATATATAGAAAAAATTAGCCGGGCGTGGTGGTGCATGCCTGTAGTCCCAGCTACTCGGGAGGCTGAGGCAGGAGGATCGCTTGAGCCCAGGAGTTGGAGGTTGCTGTGAGGGAGGCTGACGCCACGGCACTCACTCTAGCCCGGGCGACAGAGTGAGACTCTGACTCAAAAAAATAAAAAATAAAAAAAATAAAAATCCCACCCTGCCTCTTCCCAGTGGCTGCAGCTCAGGGAAAGTCCTCGACCTCACAGAGCCTTCGTGACTGGGTGCAGACTATCCACACCTACTCCTCAAGCTGCCGCGACGATGCAATGACAGTAACTAACACCTTGGGACACGCCTGGCACAGGTTAAAGGCCCGGTAAGATTTTGAAAAAGTTGGCTCTCTTCTCCTCCCCCCCTTTTTTTACATGAAATTCTATAAACAATTACAAAAATAATACATGGTGTTAAGAGTATATAAGGTTTCCAGGCATCAGACTTGAAGCTTCAGAACATCCTTAAGATAAAAAAATTAAAATTAATTTCAATTAAAATGTAAGGGGAAGAATATTCTGCCCATGATAATGAATGTTTAAAACAGTCTTTCATCCATACTATCAGAGCACAATGAATCCAGAAATGAATCATTAGCGTATGTATGCAAAGAGTTTCTGTGCTCTTCTAAACCACCAAAAGAACAAAAACATGTTGAACATTATGACATTATCTTCTAAGTTGGATTCAAGGTTAATATTGATTGAGATATCACGAAAATGTTAACTGCTACTCCTTTTAATTCAAGTGAAGTATTATTAAAAGGCTTCAACCATATAATGTCAAGCATAAACTATTTAATGTCTTTAGAACAAGTGTCAAATTTTAGAGACAAGTTGTTTGACATTTAGGCTAAACTGCGGGGCACTGTCTATATGGCAAGTCTAAATAGTACTGATTAAAAAGGTATGAAATAACAAAACTTGTGGGTACTATTTAAATACTGTAATAAATGTGACCTTCAACAAAGTACCCTTTCTAAGCCTCAGTTTGCTTATCATTAAAATGGGTATAATTATTGTACCTGCATTATAGGGATATTACAAACATAAAATAAATAAAACTTAGTATATATTAATAATTAAATACAACATTAATTATTATACAAGTTTAAGCTACAATTGGATCTCCGTTTTTGTTATGTGTTGTGCTTTTAAATCCTTGAATTAAAAGTTGGTGATGAATTCTGAAAAACTCAGAAAACTTTAGACTGAAGTTCATGGTGTACCGCTTATAAGAGAAAAAAAAAGCATAATTATATTATTCAATGTCATTAGCCATTAACAGAGGGGAGAAAAGTACAGAGAAGATATTACTCATAAACAAAATTCTTTCTAAATGGAATTCTTTGCAATGTATCCCATGAGACCTCTGTAGGTCTTTAGGGACACAAAACAATTTATTGGAACTTCTGCACAAATTGAAACTCATATTTGGAGCAATGCATTAAGAATGTACAGATCATTTATTCATGCTCCTCGCTGAAGAAATTGCAGAGATCACTTTTATTATACAAATGCTCCTTCAGTGATTAAAATCCCTTCTCTCTGGCATATGGATGGGAAAGGAATAAAAGCAAGTGCATAAGAAATGTAGCCTGCTCTGATAGATAAATTGCATATATTCAAGAAGGAGGAAAATGGTGTGTATGTGTGATCATATTAAAGAAATAAAATATATTTGGAACTCCTTGAGTTTCCTTCCTCAATAATGAGAGGCACAGAATGAGAATGTTCACTTATAGTAATTTTATCAGTGCACCATCAGTGAGGCCAGAATGAATGGTAGGCATTACTCTTGCAGAAACTTGAATAGCATATCATTTTGATATTACTTCTGCAGACACAGCTGGGCCAATACTCATTCTAAACTGCTTGTCAAGGTTCCAAAAGAGTCACAACAAATAAAGACAAAATCCTTGCCATTTAACCAGGTTTTACTGGGAGGTACAAAGTACCCAGTCCTTTCCTCAGCACTTTGAAAGATATAAGAAAAATATGTTGACCTTTCTCAGAGCCAACAGGTAAGGTTGTGTTAATTGTGCATGCCACAACTCCAGGGGGGCTGGCCTGAGAGTTTTTTTTTTATTTGAGACAGAGTCTCACTTTGTTGTCCAGGCTAGAGTGAGTGCCATGGCGTCAGCCTTGCTCACAGCAACCCCAATCTTCTGGGCTCAAGCGATCCTCCTGCCTCAGCCTCCCGAGTAGCTGGGACTACAGGCATGCGCCACCATGCTCGGCTAATTTTTTTTTCTATATATATTAGTTGGGCAATTAATTTCTTTCTATTTATAGTAGAGACGGGGTCTCGCTCTTGCTCAGGCTGGTCTCGAACTCCTGACCTCGAGCGATCCTCCCGCCTCGGCCTCCCAGAGAGCTAGGATTACAGGTGTGAGCCACCGTGCCTGGCCTGGCCCAAGAGTTTTGATTGTGTATAAAACATAGGGCTGGCATTCACTCAGACCTGGAGTAACCTGACTCTCGGGTAGAAGAGTTGGGAAGTGAGACAGAGAAGAGAAAAAGACAACAAAGGGTGATTTACTGAGCAGATGACTGTTGTGGATAACAAAAATAGGGTTCAACCCACTGAGGAACTATCATAGAGACAAAGCAGAACAGCTCTATAATTATCCCTCCCAAGTGGTAAAGGAGCTGGGGTATTTATCTACCAACTCTCTATTATTGGTTAAGGGTTGCTCTCAGGGGCATTAACCCTCCTGCACTTCCAGCCTGCCCTGCACGCTGGTCAAGCCTGCTCCCAAAAGCAGGGAAATGACTTTTTGGAGAGAATCCTAAGGCTTTTAGTAAGCAGAATTACAGAGGTCAGGACTTAGGCAATATAGGCAAAACTTCAACAGGATTTTCACAACCAAGGTGTTACTTAACCTGCCCCTGGCTGGCGGGCACTTCGGCTCTCAGTACTTTCAAAGACCTTTACTCTACAGGCAATTTCTTTCCAATAGTATTCTTAGGCATCTTTCCACCTAAAACTTCAGGCTGACAAGATTAAAAATGTATACTGTCAGGGTTAAGTGGATTTAGAACTTTGAGCCAGAACATCTAGATTTTGTACAGGGTTCACTTAGGAGATCTTCTCAAAGAGTTTACAATTGAACTGGGGAGACTGGACATACACAAGTGAAAACTGTAAGTCAAATGCAGTTTAGAAGTTTAAGGTGCTAAAGTAAGTGCAGTGGAGTTTTCTCAGA
>VSMD01075080.1:0-63926 GCA_008750895.1 Mirza zaza
TGTGTGTGTATGTATATATCTCTGTGTATATATGTGTTATACATGTGTGCACATGTGTATGTGTGTTGCATAAAAGTGTACATATGTGTTTATATGTATACGCATACCTTAGTCTGCTTGGGCTGCTATAATTGAATATCTAGACTACGTAGTTTAAATGAGAGAAATTTATTTCTCACATTTCTAGAGGTCTAAGATTAAGGCACCAGCAGATCTGGTATCTGGTGGGGTCTTGATTCCTGTTTTGCAGATGGTCATCGTCTGATTGTATCCTCACATGGCCAAGAGTAGAGCGAGCTCTCTGGGGCCTCTTATCAGGGCACTGATCCCATTCATGAGGGCTCCACTCTCCTGACCTAATTATCCCTCAAAGGTCCTACCCTCCAAATACCATCACTTTAGGGGTGAGGCTTTCATATGAATTTTTGGAGATGTTACAAATATTCAGACTGTACAATATATGTATGTATATTTGTATATATGTATAAACATGGATATGTACAGGTATATATGTGTGTGTATATATGTGTATATGTACTGTGTATACATATACATATATATATGTTAAAAAAATTTTTTTTGGTTGGTTTGCTTGCCAAATCCTTTGAAAGTGAGTTGCAGGCATCACAAACTTCTCCCCTGAGTCTTTCAGCAGCACATGTTGTCCATGTTACTCCAATATCATTATCCTACCAAAGAAATTAACATTGATTCAATAAGGCCATCTAATGTCTGGCCCATATTCAGATGTCTCCAGTTGACCCTGTCTCCTTAGTCTCTGTTGCTCCCCCTTCTCTTTATATAACATCGAGTGTTTTGAAAAGTCCAGTCACTTGTCTCATGGACAAGGCATTTATCTGATGCATCCTGATGGCCGTTGGGTAAACATCTTTGGCAGGGGCCCCACCTAGAAGTGTATGTGCCTCCCCTTTGGTCACACTGGGAAGCACAAAGTCTTGGTTCTAGGCTTCAGTGGGGACCACCAGCTCTGTTACAGAGGACTCTTTCGCCCTTTGTGAATGCTAAGCAACCCATGCAGTGATATTTGAGATGGTGTGAATGTCTTGCTCCCTCCCAGTGGTTTTTGCACCCTCTGATGACCCTAGCCTGGACTAATTATTACAGTGGGCTTTGCAAAGAGCTAATTTTTCTAACCCTATTATTCCTTCCTTACCTATTGACTAGCACTTTCTATGATGAAGTGATTTCCCCTTTCTTCCCATTTCTTAATATCCCTTTCGACTCCTGGGTCTTTGTTATAATCCATTCTCGTCAGCACCCTCATGTGCTTGGGGCTGGCAGGCTCCCACGTCCCTTTGGTAGGCCACCACGGGTCTGATACTGGATGCTGACACTCCCTTGTTCTTTCTTTGCCCATCCTTTCCCCAAGGAATCCTAGTTCATTTTAATAAGGTATGGTTGTGAAACAAAATCTAGGCACTTGCTGAAGCCCTTTTAGTTTGGGATGTTTGTTTGTCTTCTCTGTAGCTCCTGACACATCATGTGAACTCGAAGGTGTATTGAGTTTTTGAGTGAACACAGAAGGAAACTTGAAGATGACGCAAAGGCCCAGCATCTCAAATAGTCCTCGCAGTCCTGGTCCCTGGTCCCTGGTCCCTGATACCAGCATCTTCTGAGATGGGCCCTGGTACCCCGGGCTCCCCACTTCCCTCGTTGTGGTCTGCCTTCACAGTGGCTCTGGACACTGTTTTGGGGGGCCCTCCTCTTCCCACACATACCAGTAAGGCTTTTTCTTCTGGGAGACCCATGTATAGCAACAACCAAGGGCAGCAACCTGGGATAGCCTGGCTCCTCCATGTACCACACCCAGAGAGGGCCTGGGACATATGGGTTGGAGGTTAGTCTTGTCCTCCTCCAGTGTTCACTAACAGTGTGGCAATGATGAATAGGTCTTTATGGGCACTGAAGCCCTAGAGAAATGATCTCATAAAGTCACACAACCAGTGAGCGTGGTTCTTATGAATGTGGGCCCCTCATGAGCGTGGGCTCCCTGAGAGCGTGGCTGGCCAGGACTGGCCCTATTGCCCTCTCTTGTAAGCCATGAGGAGGTCTTTCTCCCCAGGGCAGGGATGTGGGGAGGTGGGCGATCTCTCCCTATCCCATGTCCACCTCAGCCAGGCTGAGGGAATGGGCAACTCCCTGACCTCACGTGCTGGCCAGTGAGTCAGAGGCGGCTGAGCCCAGGTCATGCCTGGCCCTGGGGCCCCTGAGCTCCCCAGGAAGTCCAGGCATGAGGGGCAGTGGACCCCTTCTTCTGGCTTGCCCAGGGCCCAGCCTGCCTCCTCTGTCCTGGCCGAGGACATGCCGAGATGACCACCCCGGAAGTAAGTCCCTGCTTTACCACAGACTCTCCAGCCTCCGGGGCTGTGGCCTTGTGTCCTCAAGGCTCTCGAGTGGACATGGATCTGATTTGAGTCACTTCTCCAAAATGCTGCCACAGAGCACTGGGGAGCTGGGGTTTTTCTGGGTACAGCCTCTTTCTTCGCATTGCACAGGCTTAGGTGTTTTATTTTCTTCTCTCTGCTGGGACCCCTGGCTCCTGGTGGGCTGACTGATCCCCCTGGACCTCCAAGCCAGGGGCACAGCAGGGGTGCAGGAAGTGTTTGGAGAAAGGAAACCCCAGCCAGAGGTATTTTAGAGAAATTTGCCCAAACGTGTGAAAAAGTAACCTGGATTCTAGGAGAATCAAAATCTGTCTTTCAGGTTATCTTGTGTGTCATATTTGGCTTTTATGTTGCTGAAAGGTAATTTTCAAAAAAGGGGAAAAAAATCATGATTCTTTTATAGACACAAAATGAACAAGGGGTAAGAAATTTAACTCCTGAGGGAGCAGGCCCAAACCAAAGAGCAGACACAGGGACAGGTTAGGAGTGACAGAGCCACTGTATAAATGGAGGCAAAACTGTTTCCTCTGTCTGAGAGGGAAGATAGTGAACCCTGCGTGCAGGGAGGGGCTGGAGCTTGGGCCCGCAGTGTGGACATGAGCTCTCCTCTCAGCCACCCAGGCCCCCAGTGCAGTTCCCCAGAGCCGCAGGGACCCAGCTGGGTGCCCAAGTTCTCATGCAGCTGTCTTCCTGGAGTGCCTGATGGCTGGCGCCCTGCAGCCCTAAATCACCAGCAGAGCTGATCCCCTGCCTTGTGCAGTGACTTTATGAGTTTGTGTGTGTGTGTGTGTGTGGACACAGAGTGCAGCGCCTCTGTAGGGTGGTGACAGTCTTCCAGCAGACATGTTGCTAGATCCATGCAGAGTGGCTAAACCGACCCCTGATGCCCAGTCCCCTGTCCCCAGCCAGACCTGTCACAGCCTTACCCAGCGCTGAAACCTCATACATGCCGCAGATGATCCCGACTGGCTGCCTTCATCAAATTCTACCAAAGAGATCAAGTCCACGGCTGCTTCAGGCTCACAGGGCTCACACCTCCCGCCACCATCTTCTTAGTCCTAGCATCCGAATAGGACAGGCAAATGTGTCCTATGGCCCCACTCTGACTGGGGCACAGAGGCCTGAGAAGGGGGCATGACCCCGTCTCTGTCCTATTGGCACCCAACCACCCTGGTCAGCAACTATAAACTACTCTCCCAGCCCGCAGCCAGTGTGAGACAGAACTGGAGCCGGGGCCAGAGTATATAAGGACAAAACAAGTTAAAAATCAGAGGCTTAATTCTCCCTGTTAAAAATGGGGAAATATACCCACTTAGAAAACTTGTAACTTTAAGTACTTTCTCCTTGTTTTGAGATGTATGTAAATCCCTTCAAAGACTAGATAGGACTTTCGTCAGATTTATGAGCCTGGCTGTCTTTCTCAAGAACCTAGGAGGAACCCTTTGAAATGTAAACCTCAAGGCAGATAGCACCCCGTCTCCTGGTTTCTGTGGGGTGGCCGGAGCCTGGAGCCTGACTTCTTCGGGGATGTGGAGGGGTCTGCTTCCAAGTTGCAAAGCTACCTCCTGTCTTAGAGACAGTTTGTCTTTTCCTTTGGACAATGCCAATTAGCAAATCCAGGTGGCCACCCAAGTTACCAGATGGGTTTAGGGTGAACTATTTGCCAAGGGCTTTAGGAGTTCTGTGTCAGGAACCAAGGACTAAGACCAGATAAGTATATTTGTTTGTTTGTTTGTTTTAGACAGAGTCTCACTTTGTCACCCAGGCTCAAGTGAGCAACCTCAAACTCCCGTGTTCACTAACAGTGTGGCACACTGTTCACAACAGTGTGGCTCAAGGGATCTTCCTGCCTCAGCCTCCCAAGTAGCTGGGACTACAGGTTCATGCCACCACGCCCAGCTAATTTTTCTATTTTTAGTAGAGATGGGGTCTCATTCTTGTTTAGGCCAGTCTTCAACTCCTGGCCTCAAGCAATCCTCCCGCCTCAGCCTCCCAGAGTGCTAGGATTACAGGCATGACCCAATGTACTCGGCCTAGATCAGATACGTTTTTTAGTCATATCACAGTGTGTGGCCTGGTGTTTGTCACCTGTAGCCCTGTGAGTGCCTATCTGTGTCAGCGCAGCTCTGGTTGTGCTCCTAGAGTACTGGCGGCTGCGGCAGCCGTGGCTCCCAAACCTGGCTGAGCACTACAGCCTCCTGGGGTATGTGAAATCCTATACCCAGACCTCACCCCAGCCCCATTTGCCACCGCAGGTGACTCAATGTGCGGCCAGGTTTGAAAACGGGCAGTTCCCAAAGTGTGGTCCACACCTGTGTTCTCTGAGTGGTGAAAAGTCTTTTGGGTTTATAACGAGCCCCTTTCAACCGCCCCTGAGTTTATGCTCATGAAGTGACTCCTGGTGATAGCTAGAGTCCCTAATAGCTTCAGATGGTGACTGGTCACCAGAAGGGCCAACCACGTGAGAAGAGGGTAGGCACTGCCCCTCCTCACCTCCAAGGAGGAGATGGGGCTGGCGATTCTGTTCGATCCCCAGTGGCCAGTGCTCTAATCAATCGCCTATGCAATGAAACTTCCATTAAAACTCTGGACATTGATGCTCTGGGGAACTTCTGGGCTGGTGAGCACACTGATGTGCTGGGAGGGAAGCACACCCCGGTCCCATGGGGACAGACACTCCTGCATCCCTCACGCTCAGCCTCACCTGCCGCGCCTCCCTGGGGCCGTTCTTGATCTGTGTCCTTCATGACGACAGTACAGTCGTAAGGAAAGCACTTTTGGTGGCCTCAGTGAAGGTGTTCCAGTGCCTTACTCCCTTTATGCTTCCTGTAGCCACGCCTTTGCCCTCTTCGTGCCACCAAAACTGGCTGAGGCCTTGCAGCCTCTGAGCTACAAGACCCTCACAGGCTCAGCTCCTGCTCCTGTCCCCATGCTCGAGGCTGCCAATACCTCTGAAGGAGGTCAGACCAGCAGATCTGGCCATGCCCCCAGAGCCGGGTGGAGAGGCCTCTCCTGGCCCAGAGATGCCACCATGGCCGTGTAGTCTCCCTGCAGGTCAGCCCCAGCTGAGTGAGCCCGGCGTGGCTTCCCCACCCACCCGCACACGCTCATCACCACTTGGGATCCCCAGGGGCTCTCAGGGACCAGGCTGGTGTTTAACTTCATTTCTCCTGCAGGAGTCCAGGACAGGCAGACATGACACGAAGCCAAGTGGAGTGGATTTTTTATTAGCAGCAGGTAGGAGGCATTATGCGCTCTCTGGAGCTGAGGGAGAAGGTTCTTGCTGAGTGGACTTGGGTTGGTCACTCCTAGCAGCGTGGTGCTCCCAGGCAAGCTCCTCACTGGGGGGAGTCCTCTGCAGGGGACATGGGGGCCTCAGACACAGTGCAGAGCCCAGGCAGGGTGGGGCAGTGGGGAGGGAGGTACCCATGTTCGTCATGCTAATGTGCTCACACCCAGGGACCACATGACCTAAGATGCTGCAGGGTGGCCCCTTTCCTGGTTGTGCAGGTGAGCAAGTGGAGCTCTGCACACCTCCGCCCCCAGCCCAAACCATCACCTTCAGGCAAGTGGGTGAGGCCACCCTCATCTGTCAGGAGGGAAGCCCAGGACACAGATGGACATGGGCAGTTAGCCTGGAAGCCATATCTGGGGTTCTTATGCTAGAGCTTTCCCAATATCTGGAAGCCACGCTGCTCTCTGAGGTTACGTGGCAAAGGCACAGGCTTTGCCCAGGCCTAGCAGGACCAAGTCCCACCAGTCACCAGCTCCAAGCCCTTGGTCAGGCTCTGCCTCCCTGAGCCCCCTTTGCTCAGGGGGACACACTCCCTACTGGAGTGGCCACATCGAGTGCCCACAGAGGCCTGCAGCTGGCACAGCCTGTGGCAGCACGCAGAGTTGCCTCCTGAGCCCGTGGGGCCTGCCCATGCCTGGCCCCACCTCCCACCCAGCCAGCCCCTGCATCACACCTGCCCTCAGGCCCGCTGAAGGCCCGTGGCACTGGCCGGAGGAGCTAAGGGAGAAAGCATTCAGGGGTCTCCAGGAGGCCTACCCAGGACGGGGTCCAGACACCTCATGGCGCAGCGGCTGAAGCAGCACTTCTTGTTGCTGCTACACTGGCTGTCCACGGAGCACTCGTTCTGTTCCTCGCAGGACTGTGGGAGCAGCGGGGCCTGGACCCAGGGGCAGTTGCCGGCCTTTACATCACGTACTGGGGGGAGATGGGCCAGCCTGTTGTCACTCAGAGCCCTTTTATGCTCACCAGCCTTGCTGTGCCTACCTCCCTGGACCCCTGACCCCCCAAATCCCTGCTTTACAAATGGGGAAGTTGAGGTCAGGGGGACCCTGAGGTCAGATGTATCCAGGGGCCTCTGTTCTCAGGGCAGGACTCCCCACACCCACTCTGGGGGCCAAGACCTCTAGGCCCAGCCACAAGACACAGGCAGGTGAGCTGGGCTCACAGGGCCGAGCATGCAGGGCTGCGGTGTGGGTCCCAGGACGGTGGTCTGAAGTGCCCAGCTCAAGGAGGATCTTTGACAGAGCTGGTTCTCCCTCCCCGCACAGACGGGAGCCAGGCTGTCGCCACGGGGTGCGGGGCCAGGTGGCATTACCGATGACGGGGGTTCTGCAGGAGCGGCCGCAGGCGCTGGGGCAGCACTTGCTGTTGCCGAGGCATTCCTCGTCGGTGAGGCAGGTCTTGGCGCAGGACACCTCCTCAGAAGAGCTGGCCTCGGGGCACACGGCCTTCCCTGCACACAGGACGGGCAGGTGGGTGGGGGCTCCACAGGGGAAGGCCTGGTGGAGGCCAGGGGGCAACAATGGGAGCCTGGCCCTCAACAGCCCACCGTGTCATTTCGTAGAAGGCAGAAAATCTACCCGAAGCATGATAGGGTTGGCAAGAGCGTACAAAGTCAGCTATGAAAACTGGGAAGCGAGGCCACAGGCCTGCTGCAGGGGGCAGGAAGTCAAGACCCTGACTAGGGCCAGGGCCCGAGCACAGTCTCCCTCCCCCCATCTCCTGGCTGCCCTGCTCGCTCCCAGGCCCAGGCACTTCTCATCTGGGGACAGCAGCCTCCACTGCGTGGGGATGGAGCCTGCTTTTCTGTCATCCCTGGACCCCATCGCCAGTGTGAGCCTCCTCTGTTCCTCTCCACCCTGGAGACCCTGTCCACGAGACCAGACCGCCAGGGTTGGTGGAAACGTGGGTCCCACTGGGAGTGGAGATGAGTTGGGGGGACCCTCCTGGGTGCATCCCTGGGGAGAGGAGGGTGGCTTGGGCCTACCTGGCAAGATGAAGGCCGGGTCCTGAGCGAAGGCCACCTCTAGGGTGAGCAGGGCCAGGGCGAGGCTCAGGAGACAGCGCATGGTGGCAGTGTCAGGCAGGCAGGCAGCAGATGGTGGCCCAAAGCCCTGGGCTGCTTTTAAAGGACTTGAGCAGGAGGAGGGCTGGGGTGGGGCCCAGGCTGGCGTTGCCCCAGCTGGGCTGAGGCGCTTCCTCCTTGGACACAAAGAGACACCAGGCTTGGGGAAATGGCTGAGAGGCCTGGGGCGGCCACCGCAGTCAGGATCTTGTTTCTAAATTCAAAAAAGGTCCCTAGTAAGGCTGACCATTTCCCCCCCATTTTAAAGTAATGCGTGTTTACTATGAGAATTAAGAAAATTAAGGTCAGAGGAAGGAAGAAATAAGACCTATCATACACATGCGATGTAACAGTATTTGGAACAATCCTGGAGGGGGCCTGCCCCGACGAAAGAAAAGACTTGCCCCAAAGTCGTGCAAAGTCACATAGGAGGCAGATAGCAAGTGCCAGGGGGCTATCTCAGAGGGTATTTCATAGGTCTTTTGGTGCCTCTTTTTTTAGTTTTCTGGACTTTCTGAAGCAAGAATGGGCCTCCTGTGTTTGTGAACTGCATGCTCCTTACAGAGAATGTAGGGCATTCGGACAAGGGGAGGGGGAGGCTCTCTGCTGGAAAGGCTGTACAGGCCGAACACCAGGAAGGTCTCTTCCCAGAAGGGGTCCTCCTGTGCCAAGTAAGCGGGTGCCACGGGGCAGGGGCAGGACGTGCTGCCCGGCAACACGCCCCTCCGCTGTGGGGCATTTCCTTGATCCTGCTGCCTGGGGGGCTTGGACGAGGAAGGGAGCCGTGGGGATTGTGGAGCCCAGGCCTCTGCCCTGGAGACCCCAGAGGCAACCATGTGCTTACCGAAGGCTCAGCGCTCAGCCCAGGCCCAGGCTGCGCTCCTGTCTGGCTAGGGACGCTTGTTACAGCCCGAAGCCTCTTGGCTTTGGACACGGAGCCCCTTAGAGTTTCCCCTGGGGCACAGTGCTACCGAACACCGGGATTTTCCAGCCCAGAACGCTCTTCTACTTCGACAGGGCTGCGCTGTGCCTCCTCCGTGTGCCCATGGCCTGGTGTGGGTCCCTCACAGCCCGTGCAGCCCCTGCCGAGCTCTGGGCCTCAGCCCAGGGCCCCCCGTGGGCCCTCAGGAAGTGGGTCTGGAGATACTGGCCATGGTGACTTGATACCTCTCATGCCCCTCCACGGTTCGAAGTTTAGGGTGCTTTGCATGGGCTAGTTCGCCTTCCTGGGCAGGAGTCTGCACAGACGGGGGCTTGGAGAAGTGAGGGGTGGGAAGGCCAAAGCTGCTCACTGGCAGCTCCGGGGGGCTTTTTCTCCCTGTTCTCTGTCCTTTCCCAGCTACACCGGGCACGGGTTGGGCTGGAAAGTCTGAGTGTCTTAGATGGGCCTGAGGCCACAGCTGACCCAGCCAAGGAACTCAGGCCCCTGACCACAGCCGCACACTGTGAGTCCCTGCCTCTGCTCCTCCTCCCTGATGGCCCAGTGTGGCGCTTCCTCCTCCAGCATCTCCCATCTCCACAGGGTGCCCCGGGGGCCATCTATGCAATTTTCAGGGCACTTTATTCAACGACCGGAAAAATGTGCTGGTAAAGGGACTAAAACACAAAGTTGTTTTTTCCTCCTCTTCTGCAGTCTCATCACCAGTCAAGGTGCTTTTTATAATGTGTCATTCTAAGTGTTAATAAATAAAAGTTAAAATGTCCTACTATTAGCACCAGTATTACCAGTCCCCTTTACTTTGTGCAATGGCAGTTTAAAGGCAAACACAAGAGCAATTAGCTTTTCTGCAGAATCTCAAATCACACAATGCTTATTTCGTAGCTCACGTGGGCACATATAGAATACGACAGAAAATGCTGCACAAAACTAACTCACCTGGTTTGGTTTCACTTATTTTTTTTCTCCTTTTTCTTTTTCTGTTTAGATCCATCTCTTGTTCTGAGGCAATGGCTTCTTTTTAAGCGGTTTGATTTTTTGCTAACATGATGACCTGGTTGACTGCATGTGTCAGACTGGACAGACATCAGAACCTCCATGCCCAACAACGTGGCTCTGCACACCCCCAGGTCTGCTTTGCGTCTTACGGTCACTCATTCTATATGTACTTTTGTATTAATGAGGATAAAAAGTTGCATTCATTATTTATTTTTATCTTATTTTTATTTATTGATTGATTGAGACAGGATCTCACTCTGTCGCCCAGGCCAAAGTTGCAGTGGCATGATCACAATTCACTGTAACCTTGAATTCCTTGGCTCAAGTGATCCTCCTGCCTGAGCCACCAGAATAGCTGGAACTACAAGCGTGTGCCACCAGGCCCAGCTAATTGTTTTACTTTTTGTAGAGATGGGGTCTTGCTATGTTGCTCAGGCTGGTTTCAAGCTCCTGGCCTTAAACTATCCTCCTGTCTTGGCCTCCGAAAGTGCTGAGATTACAGGTGTGCACCACCATACTCAGCCCTTATTTTTATCTTTTTTATTGAGATATAATTCGCGTGCCATAAAATTCACTCCCTAAAATGTACGATTCAATGGTTTTTAGTGTATTCAAAAGGTTGTACAACCTCTACCTCTAATTCCAGAACATTTCTATCACCCTAAAAAGAAACTTTGTACTCATTAGCAGTTACTATCTATTTCCCTCTGCCCCTATGCCCTGGCAACCACCAATCTGCCTTCTGTCTCTGTGGATTTGCCTGTTTGGGACATTTTGTGTAAATGGAATCATACAACATGTGGCCTGTTGTGTCAGCTTCTTTCACCGAGCACAGTGTTTCCGAGGTCCATCCGTGTTGCAGCATGTGTCGGTGTGTCACCCTGTTTATGGACTGTCCTACGCCGTGGCGTGTGTACACACACTTTGCTCATCCACTCATCCATCCCTGGCCACGGGGAGTGCTGCTGTGAACACTCGTGATTCCGCCTCTCGGCATGCACGTGCTGTACCAGGCTGTCCTCCTCTGGCCTGCTGGCAGCCAGGGCGGGCTCTGCTGCCCTCTTCCCCTTTCCAGCTGCTGTCGTTTTTAGTGGAACTGGCTGTCTCGTGCAGGGAAGAAGGCCTGCAGGGAAGGGCAGGACAGGGGTCCTTGGCCGCTTGTGTTTCTCAGAAGGCCACTGCGTCCTCCTGCAGCTCCAGCCTGCCGGGGAACCAGGGCCCCACTCGGCCTGCGTCTCACTGGCACCCTGTGCACACGGGGCGGCCAGACCTGGGACAGGTGTGCGACACGAGTTTGTTGCTTCTCTCACATGCACGTTCCAGTGTCTCGTCAGATTTCACTTAACAAGCACACATTCACTGGTGAAATTATTACTCATTTCAAGATGCGACAGCAGAATGTTAAACAAGCCCAGGCACATGTGACTGCGCGGGCCACTGGCATGAAGCAGCACCCGGAGACCCTGGTCCTCTAGCTCGTGCACCTCCTGGCCAGGCTTGGCCCCTCCTGGTCCACACCTCAGCTTAGCCTCTACTGTTACGGCTTGCGGGGGTCCAGGCTCTCCCCTCCCCCCTTCTCCCTATCCACTCCCTGCCTGGCCAGCGACCACCTTCTGAGGAGTCCACTCTGTGGAGCCCCCGAGCTGCTGTGTCCAGAGTCTGCCCTGGCCCCAAGAACCCCACCACATGCCCACCAGTGCCTCCCCTCTTCTCCCAGGGGAGCTCCCACGACCTCCGCCTGCTCTCAGGGCCCTGGGTCCCCCACCTCCCACTCCCAGCAGCAGGTGGCTTGCTCCACCCTCTCAGAGAAGAGGTCAGGTCAGGCCTCGTTCCACCCCGCTCTTCCTCCTCTGCTGCGCTCCCTTCATTACTGTTATTTCTGGAAAAAAGCCACAGGCATGTGAGGATGAAAACACACACAGCCCAGCGCAGGGCAGCAGTGTGTTCCCACTCAGCCTGGCCTCCTATTTCTCATTCCTGGAGGCTTATTTCCTACTCTTTTCAGAGATAATCAAAGCACATGCAAGTATGGATGTGCAGGTCTGTTCTCTTTAAAACTATACTTTATATTCATATATGCGCTGTTTTCCCCTTCCTTTTTCTCCACTTAGAGGTACCTTGGGGATTGGTGCATTTAGGGACACACAGATCTGCTTTTGAATGGTTGCTTAGTGCCCACGGCGTGGGTGTGTCCATTTGCTGGTCTCCTATCCATGGACATTCACGTTGTTTCTGGTTCTTTGCTACCACAGACAACCTGCTTTGCGCATGCGGGCAGGGATCTCTGCAGGGTACCAGCGTACAAGTGGAATTGCTGGGTCAAAGGGTCCATGTGTTGTCCACGTGGCAGGTCCTGCCCAAGTGTCCTCCCAAGAATCTGTCCCAATTCCTAATTCCTGCTGGCACAGCCAGATATGAGGGGCCAGTACCAAGCACTGAGCTATCATTCCATCTTGCCTGATGGGTAGATAGACCCATGGTTAATGGTAAAGGTTTTCATTTTTGCTTTTATTTATTTATTTATTTTTGAGACAGAGTCTCGCTCTCTTGCCTGGGCTAGAGTGCTGTGGCATCAGCCTAGCTCACGGCAACCTCAAACTCCTGGGTTCAAGTGATCCTCCTGCCTCAGCCTCCCGAGGAGCTGGTATTACAGGTATGAGCCACCATGCCTGGCTAATTTTTTTCTCTATATATTTTTAGTCATCCAGCTAATTTCTTTCTTTCTTTCATTTCTTTTCTTTTCTTTTTTTTTTTAGTAGAGATGGGTCTTACTCTTGCTGGTCTTGAACTCCTGACCTTGAGCAATCCTCCTGCCTCGGCCTCCCAGAGTTCTAGGATTAGAGGTGTGAGCCACTGCGCCCCACCCATTTTTGCTTTTTTTTAAATGACGATTTTAAACATGTAGCAAAGTAGAAAGTCCAACAAGTACCTGTATACCAATTGTCTAGATTAACAATTGTAAGCATTTTGCCAGATTTGCACCACCATTGTTGTTGTTGTTGAAGTTCTTTGTATCTGTCATAGCATCATTTCTTCCCTAAATAATTTCCCCTGAAGTTGGAAGCCCAAGGTCTGTTTCCTTACATATAAACTTCTCCTACATATAAAACAACTGCTCAACTGCTAGCTCTGTCCCGTCTGCTTTGCAGATGAAGTGCGTGAGCTCAGGTTGGCTGAGGCTTTCCCTCGCTGTGGCGTCTGGCCTCCACAGAAACGTGTGCAGTCCTTCAAACTGCCCCTGCAGCCGGGCTCCCCCAGCCTCTCTCCTCCTTCCCACTCCTGTGTCCTCACTCCTCAGGGAACATGTATGGCACCTCCTGCAGCCCCTCCTCCTGCGCCCCCTGAGCCCGGCTGTCCTGGACGTCTCCTCCAATCTGCTCGGCAGCCACCCCGAGCAGGCACGGGACTCTGCCTGGTCCTGAGCATGTCTGGCTGTTCAGCTGCTCAGAGGCCTTGGGCCCATGTCAACCCACTGTGGCCAATGCTGAACGTGGCCCCCCAAATATTCTTTTTCTGGGAATGGTTCCCCTAAGCCCACCAGAAACCTTGGAGGCCAGCACTGCCGAATTCCTTTGTCAATCGCCAAGTGGTTGGGCCATTGATGCTCTCTGAAACCCTTGTGGGTTTGTTCCTGCCAGCTGTCCTGGGCTGCTGCCCCGGGAAGGGCTGTCATGGCGCCAGGCCCTTGTAATGACCTCCTTCACCCACTCGTCTGATTATGGATGATCTTGTTTGTTCGCTGGTTGTCCTGTTTATTTTCCTCTCCTCCAGAGTGTAGGGCCCCTGTGGTCAGGGCTCTCTTCTGTCTTGCTGATCAGTGAATTCCCAGCATTTTATTCTACGGGCACTATATTAATATTTGTTGATAGATGGACAGGAGGGAAGAATGGAAGGGAGGGAAGCAGAGAGGGAGGGAGGAAGGGAGGACTGTTTCAGGCCTCCCCCTTTCCAATTAGTAGTCAATGCTCTGGCGCCATCTTTCACACCTGAGAACAATCCTGTCACTGCCCCATATGGAACTCTTCCATGGCGTCCCATTATCTGGGGGGTGAAGTCCAAATGCCAGACTGTGGCATTAATGTCCTTTGTAACCTTGGTTGAAGTGACTGAGAGGAAGAGTTTGAGTCCATACCCATGTGAGTCCAACCTTGGCTCTGCTAGTTGTGTGACCTTGAGTGGTTTACTCTTTTCTCATCTGTAAAATGGAGCGATAATGACACCTATTGGACTGGGCTGTTGTGAGGGTTAAATGAGATGCTACGTGAGAGCACTTGGTGCCCGGCACGCAGAACATTAACAATGATTATAGTTGTTCGCTATTCCTCATGGGTCTAGGCTGGGACTATGGGGTGGTGAGGGATGTTAGCATATCACATTGCAGAAAGTATTTTTTGATCAATACATATGCATTGGCTAATCTTGAAGCCTTGCCTAAGACTTAAAGGCCCAGAGTTCACTGGTCCCCTGGGTAAATTGCATCCTGGAAAGAGCCCTTCCTTGGGAATTAAGTTCTTGTCCTCATTTGCTGTGTAACCTTGGACAAGTCATTTCCCTTCATGTACCCTCAGCTCTCCCACCTGTAACATGGGGACAACAGCTTCTCTCCCACTAGGCTCTTGTGAAGATTAAACTAGGCAGGTGATAAATCATGAAGGTGCCTCAAAATCTAGAAAGCTTTCTACAGATTGCAGTTTAGATTATTTAGAAGATCATCTCTTCAACTTAGAAAAATAACACATACATATTGCAGAAAACTTGTACAACTCAGAAAAGCATAAAGGCTGGGCACAATGACTCATGCCTATAATCTTAGCACTTTGGGAGGCTGAGGGAGGAAGATTGCTTGAGGCCAGGAATTCAAGACAAGCCTGGGCAACATAGCTAGAACCTAACTCTACAAAAAGTACAAAAATTAGTTAGGTGTGGTGGTGTGCACCTGTAGTTCCACTATTTGGTAGGCTTAGGTAGGAGGATCCCTTGAGCTCAGGAGTTTGAGGCTATAGTGAGCTTATGATCATGCCACTATGCTCCAGCCTGGGTGACAAAGGAAGACCCTATCTCTAAAAAAAAAAAAGCATAAAAAAGAAAACAAAAATATCTTGTTAATGTCTTGGTTCATACAGTTTTCCTATGCAAAAAAAAATATAGATCCTCTTCATATGTGTGTGTGTGTATATATATATATATATATATATATATATATATATATATATATAGACTGCTCCTCCTCATACATTCTGTTGGCATTGGGGCTTGGTTACAAGCCCTTGTTATAGTCACAGTGTATTCTGAGCACTTGCCTGTGCCATCAAGATTTCTGGGAAGCATCGTTGTTAGTGGTTGTGGAACATGTCGCTCCATCAGCAGGCTACCACCATTTTAACCATTTCCTGAGCTTCTAAAGGAGTCATTTTTAGTCAGGCAAAGTGGGGCATGCCTGTAGTCTAAGCTACTCGGGAGGCTGAGGCAGGAGATCCCTTGAGCCCAAGAGTTAAAGTCCAGCCTGAGCAATATAGTGAGACCCCCATCTCAAGAAAGAAAGAAAGAAAGAAAGAAGAAAGAAAGGAAAGAAAATTTTTAAAAAAGGAAGAGAACCATTTTTATACTGCACCCATGGGACTTGGACAATGAACTTCTCCTCTGTGGGCTTGGTCTGAAAGGGGAGAGGATGGAGGCCTGTTCTAACTACCTGAGGGAACTGAGGCCAGGGTGCCAGGGGTGGTCATGGCTAGGAGTGGACACATGTTCGGTGTGGCTGGTGGGGAGTAGTGAGAGGTGTTGGCGGGACAAGACGTTCGGGACAGGTGTGCGGCTGCCCTCAGGGCCCTGTGGTGAAATGGAGAAGCCAGAGTGTTCCAGGAAAGATGTTCCCCCAGGCTGGCCAGCCCCAGAGGCAAGGAATGTCAGGTTCTTTTTGCATCTCAGGGGGGTGGTTTTTGGCCCCTGGCTTGCCTGGCTTCAGCCCATCTTCTTCTAAGATGTACAGGCTCTTTCTTTCCCTAGAAGCTCCCATATTCCTAGGATGTATAGGGAAACTGAGGCCCAGGGCTATGGTCATCCGGAGCACACCATCCCCACTCTTGGTCCTATGGGGTCAACTGCCTCAGTTTGTTCCTTCAGAACTCTCAGAGAAGAGGAATGGAGGAGGCCATGCTATTCCAAATGCTTGTCCTTCTTGTGGTGAGTGCCATGGCCCCTGGGTACATGTCTTACCCTCAGCCCTTGTCATCATCCTGGGTGGTCATGGTCATCCTCAGGTCCCATCCTCAGCCCTTGTCTTCAGGGTTACAACCCCTGAGTGAAGGTCCTTCCCTTGTCATTGGGGTTACGACCGTTGGTTGAAGGTCTTGTTCTCAGCCCTCATCATCATGGTCATGACCCTGAGTGCAGGTCCTGCCTTTGTCACTGGGGCCATGACCCAGTATGTGGGTCCTGCTCTCAGCCCTCCCTCATCATCATTTGTTCTGATGATGCCCTTCCAGCTGCCTCTGTCTCACGGAGTCACATCCCTGTGTCCAGTGGCTGCACTGCCTGCCTCTTGTTCCTACCTAGAAAGTGGTCTCCTCCCATCTTTCAAAGCTCTGCTGCCACCTCCCACTCCAGGGTGCCAAGGCTGTGAGGCTGTCATGGGCCTCCTGTCCCACCTCCTGAGTCTGAGTGGCACTATGGTCCTCACAGGTCCCCAGCCAGTGATGGGTGGGTTGGATGCCCCAGCAGGCTCTGCTTCTGCCTTGGGCCACAGCAGGTAGAATGGGGGCGCAGAGGCTCCTGGGCACAGCCCTGGTGGCTGGGGCCCTGTGGTGTCACCTCTGTCCATCTTGTTCACTTGTGGCCCATTTGCTATGCTGGTCTGTGGCCAGGGTTACCAGTGCATGAGATGTGGACCTCAGGTGTGCGCCCACAGATGCTCCTCCTAGCTGTGAGGTTTCTGAGAGGGAGTCACCTCCAGTATTTAGAAGTGCCAAGTGGCTGCTCAAGGACAGAAGGAGTGTGGATGGTCCAAGGCCAAGACTGGCAGGCACAGAAAAATGAGGTCTTTTGGGGGGATCAATTTCCCTGACACTGACAGGGGAGAGGCTGGGGAAGTTGGCAGGGCCCGGACCACTGAGAGCCATGGAGGCCAGGCCAGGGGTCAGGCCACAGGGAAGGACCAGACATGTTTTAGAAAGGCCTTCTGCCAGCTGCTGGGAGGAGGGGAGTTGGGAGGCAGGGAGACCGTGGGTGAGAGGGGGAAGGCTGGGATGTGGGCCTGGGCGGAAGGGATGTCCCAGGCCTGGGTCTCCTGGGACTGAGGAAGGAGAGTCTAATCCCAATCAGAGGGGCAGGGGGCCAGGATGTGGGAGGGAGAGCAGAGGGGAGGGGCCCAGCCTCTAGTATCTCCATCTCTTGATTCCAAGCTGCCACCCCCATCCTTCAGAAACACTGCCCTTTGGGAGCTTCTGTGGCTCCGATCAGTGTCAGCAGATAATAGGCTCACAAGAGAGCAGGTTTTCAATAATCCCAGAGAGCCCAAGGGACCCCTTCTTTCTGGATGGGGGCCTTGAAGCCCAGCCTGGGGAGTGACTTAGCTGGGATCACACTGGGATTAGGCAGGGAACTGGGAGTAGCCCTCAGGCCTCTGGGTCCCCAGGGCCAGGCTGGGGGCCAGGACAGGAGTCAGAGTACCACCCTGCTCTCTCTTCTTAGCACATTGGCCCAAATGGTCTCTCTTATACCACTCATGCTGCACGAGGTCAGAGGCTCACAGAGGGCCCAACCAACAGAGCCCTGGTTTCTGGGATGAGGCATCTGGGAGGAGCATGCTCGGATGTCCTCTCTCTGGCAGACACTGAGCTGGGGTGCTCTGACCTGCTAAAAATATTTCAGTGTCTTCCACTGTAAAAAGTTCCATGAACAAAAACGCCTTTTTACAGTTCTCCTATGTTTCACATTCCCAGGCCACTGAGATTTGCTGACCAGCACTTTGCAATTTTCTGTTTCACCGATCCCCTTCCTTTTGAGTTGTTTTTCAGAAATAGCAGATCCTCCTTGCAATAATGAGATAATCACAAGGCCTTACAAGGATTGCATGAAGCCAGGAGTTCAAGACCAGCCGGAACAAGAATAAGACCCATCTCTACTAAATAATAGGAAAATTACCCAGGTGTGATGGCGCATGCCTGAAGTCCCAGCTACTCAGGAGGCTGAGGCAGGAGGATCGCTTGAGCCCAGGAGTTTGAGGTTGCTGTGAGCTGTGATGAAGCCACTGCACTCTATCCAGGGCAGTGGAGTGAGACTCTGTCTCAAAAAATAAAAAGTAAAAAAAGCATTAAAAATAAAATAAAATAAAGAAAAATAAAATAAATAAAACACCAAGTAAATAGGAACACAAAACAAAAACTTATGATCAAAGGTTTATAAAGATGTTTAGATATTAAATTTGTTTAAACATTAAGTAATTTTGTTAAAGATATAATCACATTGACTATATATCTAATATTTAGAGGCTATAGAAATGGTTAACAGGTAAATAACTCAAACTGATAACTAGCTTTGTTTAATATCTCAGTTTTCATAAGTAATCTAGACAAACTGCTAAAAACAAATAGAATAAATTTTAAATGAAATGAATACTTGTAGGTGAATTTCTCATGTAATTTAAAATCTTAAAGTTTTGTTAAATTAAATAATAGATATTCATTAAGTGTCTGGGTCATTTCCAATTAACAAAAAATTATACTATAAAGAAACATGTTTTCTTTTCTTTTCTTTTTTTTTGAGACAGAGTCTCGCTTTGTTGCCCAGGCTAGAGTGAGTGCCGTGGCGTCAGCCTAGCTCACAGCAACCTCAAACTCCTGGGCTCAAGCAATCCTGCTGCCTCAGCCTCCCAAGTAGCTGGGACTACAGGCATGCGCCACCATGACCGGCTAATTTTTTCTATATATATTAGTTGGCCAATTAATTTCTTTCTATTTATAGTAGAAACGGGATCTCGCTCTTGCTCAGGCTGGTTTTGAACTCCTGACCTCGAGTAATCCGCCTGCCTCGGCCTCCCAGAGTGCTAGGATTAAGAAACATGTTTTCTAAAAATTATAAAATGGTCTCATCTATAAAATACTGATATATGACAGACAATTAACCACTTCGGTACGGCACTCACTGGCCGTGAAACCTTGCCCACAGCCAGCACTCATAGTCTGTTTTGCTCTTGTGTGATGAGGAAAACTTTAAAGCACTGAAAGCTTGTTTTACATTACAGGCAGCTTTACTTGTAATGTAAATCAGAATAGGGACTTTATACATATATGTTTTCATTACTTTATTTTCAAATGTTCACAATTTTATTTTGATAAATGAAAAATTAGAAAAGTCATATCACAGCTGTTGGCTAAAGTTGACACTCGGCTGTGCGCCTTCATATCACGGCTGTCGGCTACAGTCGCTGTGCATATTCATCTGAGGCTGTCCACTATAGTTGATGCTGGTACCGAAGTGGTTAAAGATTTCCTGCTTCTTAGGTTTTCACTACAATTTAAGGTTATTAAGCATAAGAATTCTAGACAATATATGTGATTCTATACATAAAACATACCAAAGAATAAGGTGTGTTTTTAATAAAAAATTATAGAGACATAAAACATGTTCTTATTAAAGAAAGAACAGTTTTGTATAATTTGAAGGTTAAAGGTTATTTATGAAAAAAGGTAAAAAGGAACCAGTAAATAGGAGAGAGAGATATGAAAAAAGTTAAAGATATACAGATGTATTTTTTAATAAAGAAAATTAAAAAGAAAAGAGAATAATTTAATATAAAGAATCTTGTATAATAAATTTTTGTCTTAAAATAAACTGGTTACTTAAGGGGAAATTGGGGACAAAACAGAAAGTCCAAGCATGTTGTATATGGTCTATTTAAGTTATAATAAGGTTCATGAAAAAATTTATGAGGAAATTTTATACGTGATCAAGTTGGCTATAATTAAAAGAGAATAATTTTTGGTTAAAACAAGGTTCTCTTAAAGTATTGATTTACTCTTTATAAAATTGAAAAGGTTTTGATTCTAATCCTATAATCTGCTTCTTTTGAAAGTTCTCAGATTTGTATCCCAGAAGTGCAGCTTTTGGTATGTCTTGCTGCTTTTAGCTTTTTCTTCCCTTGAAAAGGCTGGGATGATAACTCTTTCCTTCAATATTGTTTGTTGGCTCTTGTAACTTTTTTCCTTCTAGTTCTAAGTCTGTTGTTATCACCTGATGCTAAAATGTTTTATCTTAAAGATTTAAAAAAGCAGTGTTTTCCTCAAGTATAACTTAATTCTATACTTGGCTTTTCTTAATATGTCTTAATTGTTCAACGTGGTCAAAAAAACCTTTCATGCTGTTGGGAAGAGTCATTTGCTCCCCTACTCACGGCACTAGTCTTTCTTATTCACATTCCTCTATAATATATTGTGTACTTATAACCCTAGACACTCTTCCTATGCCTAATTAATTCAAGTGCTCTTTTCATCAAGTTCGACTTCCAAGTTGTCTAAATGGGTTTCCCATAAGAAAAAAAAAAAAACCCCAAACAATCTCACTACTGAAAATTTTACTTTACCTTTTTGGTATCTGGTCTGGGAGACAGAGATTTTGTGTTTTATCAAAATAACTCCTATGCTGTCCTTGTAAGGTTTTTGATTTCTTGGAAAAAACCTGAACTTTGAAAATTTGAGGTTTTTATATCCATATAACTTTCTGTATTGCCTTTAAAGTCTTTTATTTCTGCAGTCCCCAAACCCTGGGCTGCAGACCAGTACCAGTCATTGGCCTGTTAGGAACCCAGCCACAGGAGGGGAGTGGCAAGGGGAGGGAGCAAAGCTTCATCTGTATTTACAGCCACTCCCCACCACTGGCACCACTGCCTAAGCTCCGCTTCCTGTCGGATCGCAGCAACAGATTCTCACAGGAGCAGGAACCCTGCTATAAACTACGAATGCACAGGATCTAGGCTGTGCTCTCTTTATGAGAATGTAACGCCTGATGATCTGAGGTGGAGCCGAGGCAGTGATGCTAGCACAGGGGAGCAGCTGCAGATACAGATTATCATTAGCAGAGAGGTTTGACTGCACAATAAATGTGATGCGCTTGAATCATCCTGAAACTGCCCCCCCTCCCCGCCCCAGTCTGTGGAAAATTGTCTTCCATGAAAACAGTTCCTGGTGACAAAAAGGTTGGCGGCTACTGTTTTAATTGTTACTCTTGGTTAAATAAATTACTATTATTTTTACAATGACCAGTGATTCTGTTTTAATCGGGCGTTTTGAACTTTTTGACATCTTTGATAAATATCCTCAGAATCAAATTAAAGCTATATCAAATATTGTTAACTAACCCTTGTGCTATTAAGTTAGAGGGCCTTGACTCCTGGGCATGTACCACCAAACGCAAGTTAACCAAAGCATTGTTTTCAGACTTAAGAGAAGACAGCAATCAAAATGAACTGTGTTCGTGAGGCAAAAACCAGGCCTATATTCAAAAATATTAATACTCATTGAATAGTTTTGCTTCTATCTAAATTAATATGATTTGTTACTAGATAATTTAAATGTTTGGCTAACTGTAAGCTTCCTTTTCCTGTCTTCATCAGAACTAGACATGATTTTTAAGCTTTTTGTTTGAAACATGGTTAATTCTTTAAAGAGATCACAAAAAAATGTTTTGATACAAGAGCATCTAAAAATCATTATGCTCAAATGGTTTTAACAAAATGCTTATGCTTTATATAACAAAATTCCTACAAGTCTGAAACTAAAAACTAAGATTCTCAATGCTTACAGATAAGGTAATTTTGTAACCTTGCCTTTGGTTTTTTGGTTTTTGCTGTTATGTTGCCTAAAAGATTTTAAAAGGTTGATGAATGCCTGTCTACCTCCATTCCCACCTGGCTTAGAATATTTAATTGGCTGTAAGTCTTTTGGCTCTAAACCCTTTGGCCACAAGGGTCCTACCAAGGTGCCCAGATGGACCCAGGGCTAGTAGCCATACCACCCTGGCAACATGGGACTAAATAAAAGTTTGGCTATCAATGCTGCCTCTGGCAAGTCTTGGCCAGAAGGAAGAAATATAATGCCCACCCCTGTACCAACTAAATGGATCTCCTCTTGGCCAATGGGACCCCAGAAAAAAACCAAGGAAAGAGAAGTCAGATACCTCATTATACTCCCTTCTTTTTGGGGGTTAACATTTAGTGTTAAAATAGAGATCATAAAACTGATAAAACAGACTCTTTGTGACAGTAAGATACCAAATTATAAACAGAAGCTAGACTATGGCAGATAGGGGTTAAGGTCTTACTCTAAAACTATGGATAAAAACATTCAGATAATGATATTATAACATATAGGATGCAGGCCTGGCACCCAATTCAGTTTTCCCAACAGGAGCCCCAGATACGATTGACATTGGGAAACAAATTGACTTTTTAATCGATATGGGTGCAACCTATTCAGTTATTAACAATGAATTGGCATGGAAAACTTCTCTGTCTACTCCTTTCCACTTCAGAAAATTGTATCTGACACTTTTCAGACTAAGCCCCTTATATATATTTTTGGCACCCTTACTTAATACCTGCACCCCTCAAAGAGGAGAGTAAAAATTATATATTCCACCATGTCAAAATCTTTCATTCCAAAGTTCCCCACAACCCAACTATGCACCATTTCAGCAGGAAGCAGCCAGATTGATCAACTCCCTGATTCCCTAGTTAACCCTCATCGCATTTCAAAATTTTATTTTCTTTAGTAATATTAAAAGAATTAGCAGACTTTCCACTAAAATCTAGCTTTCTGGTGTGGAAATAAACAAAGACCATGCAAGTGAGAAGAGCAAAGGCTGTTTATTCAGAGCTTGCTCTAACAAGAGAGCCGGCCACCAATCATCAGCGCTTTTGGCTGAGACTCACAGGCAAGCAGAGGAGGGGAAAACCTTTGCAGTGAGAAAGGGTGGCTCAGGTGAGCCCTGATGAAGGCTATCAGCCTGGGGAAGCTGGGGTGGCTCACTGCGGGTCGGGGTTCCCATGTGTAAAAAGAAAATCTAAATCTCAGGGCCACCCCACCCAACTCCTTATGCAGAAAAGAAGGTAAAAGCCTCAGGCACCTGTGAAGAGCTGGCCCCGCAGATCATTCATTAAGGAGATTCCTTGCTGACCTCCCATAAACAAGGACATGCAAATTGTACCTATGTCTAGCTCCTAAAACTAAAGCCTGTTCATTCCACATCAATAATGAATTAATTACAAGTTTATCTTTATAGGTAAAAGAACTGGAGACACACAGAATCAGACATTCTTCCACCTACCCAGGGACATCTACATACTGGATGCTTCCTTCACTCACTTTTTCCCTTCTAACATTCTCTTTATTTTATGTAAAATGTAGATTTCCTGGACCTCACAAGAATGCAACCACTTTGCCTCATCAGCCCCCCTTTTTCCTTCTCCCTATATGCCTTCAAATGCTGAAGGTTCCAACTTACCCTTCTGAAAAAAATACAGTTACAGTCTGTTTGTCATATTTTTCCCAGGTGTGTCCTCAGCTTTGGCTAAATAAACCACCATTGATTGAGATTTTTGGCTCAATCATTTATTTGGGTCAAGAAATGTGATTAATTGGCTAAGGGAACATATTTGGTAAAGGAGGTCTGGAAATTTCACCCCAAAATATGACTCCTTGGTATAAAGAGTATTTTGAATTGCAGGTCCCTGGATATCAGCATAGCACTGGAAGGGGCTTTCCCTCTATCTGCATAAACCAGACTGACCTAATAAAAAAATCAAAGAGGGCAATTGACTTTCCTTCCTCCCTTTTATCTCAATATATTGCAGAATACAACCAGACCAGGCCAAATCATTTAAAACATAATACCTGTCTTTTAGGTTAATTTAGAAGTTAGTCTGTTTCTCCCATCCATTCATGCTCCCTAGCAACCCTTTAGCAACCCTTTATTGCCCCTAAACAGAATTACCTATGCTCCTCATTCTCCTCCCTCACCTCTAAAAGGTGTGTATAAAAATATCTGAATTTCATTGGGATATTGAGTAATCATTCTGTGATTCTCCCCATGCGCATGGTAAATAAACTTTTTTCTTATTAATCTGCCTTAATTGTGAGTTGATCTTTCAGTGAACTTTTGGGGGAAAGGGCAAGTTTCCCCTCACTCCTACAGGGGCTGTCTCTGGTTGGTCCTAAGTTGGAAGCAGGGACAAAATTAAGGAGGCAGCTGGTTATTAATCAAGTGTTACAGGGGTTATCGTTTGGCTCTGGAGTGTTGCTAGAGAGAGTGGTCTGACGTCCTAGAGTCTGGTTGTAGCTGGCAGGCTGGCTTTTGGGGCTGGTTGCTGCAGATTGGGGGTCAGAGTTCTGTTCTTATGTATGGCTTGGGCATTTCCTGTTTGATCTTCAGCCTCTCCCTGGGTTCTTTTGACAAATCAGAAGACGGACCTTTGGTGGCCAGGCAATTCAGATCAACCTTGCCCCTGAGAAGGACTCAAGAAGTGGAACAAAAACAGCTTGCAAAAGTCTTACTGAAAGCACCAAAGAGCTTGCAAGATCTGGTAGAAGACAAAAACCCAGAGGAGTGAGCCTAGACATTTCAAGCTTCTTTTGCCCTAAGGGCATTTCCTGTTCCAGGGAATTAGCCTGAATATGAACTTTGCTTCTGGCCTTGTCCTTGGACAGATGCCAAAGCCCCCTAAGATGGGGAAGGACAGCACTTCACCTGACATTAACATGGCTATGCCAGCTTTCCTTCCGCAGTATGTCTTCTTACTGATGATATTAACCTTGATCAATTTTTGCCGGGTGTCTCCACTGATCAGAAAGAGACAAGTGGCCCTGACATGCAGGAGCCAAGTCTTAGGTGCTCCTGTTGAACACCAACAATGACGCAGAGCACTGACTTCGGGCAAACCTGCTCACAATCAAGTCTTAACTTAGAAAAACCAAGAACCAAACCCAAAATGACCAAACAGCACCCCCTCCTGGTTCAGATGAGTGATTGCTGCTTCGTTGCTAATACAGCTTTAGCCTTGCTCTGTCTGCAGATGAGTGTTCAGATACCCAGTCATGGAATTACTCCTGCTACCTGACAGCTTCTACCCAGAGCAGAGCCCTGTTTTCTTAAACCCTCCCCTAAATCAAGGCCAAATCCTGTGAGGCCTTTTAAAGACCCTTTTCCTGAGACACCCTGCGGTTCTCTACGGTGTGTGTTCTCCCTCCTACTGTAACCAGCAGCGGACCCAAGGCCTGCAGCCACATGTGTATCCTGGTGGCCTTTGCCTGGAAGACCTTGACACTATGAGGTGACTGCATATAGCTTTTCATTTGTAGTTAATAAATACCTTGGGGCTGTATTTGAGATTATACACATATTCCTGTTCTCCTCAAATGTGTGCCCACTATTCTTAACATTCGCTGGCAGATCTTATCTGCACCATTTACTGTGGTCTGCCTGGTGGCAGTTTTCCATTTCCTCTTCTCTTCTACACTTACTAACTGGCATTCTTCTATAAGAAACCCTTCCCCTACTATATATTAGATTAATTAACAAATTGTTCGAGCTTTGGCCATTGGGAGCTCGATGTTGGTTCCTGTGTTCTTTTGAGAAGGGCCATTCTTTTATGAGCACTTCCTCACTTTCTGGTATGAGAAGATGTTCCAGAGTCATCTTGTAGTCTCCCTGCCTCAACCCTGGAATGAGTTATTTTTACAAAGAGCCTGGTGCCTTTCACTGGAGAACGGTGCTTAGAAGCCAAGATCTGGGCAGAGTTGCTTACTGCTCCTCAGGTGTCCCTGCTTCTGCCTTACACAGGCTGGGAAATATATGCGTGACTGCTAACCCATGTGCAGACACAAATATGTCTGCATGCATATTAAAGTCAGGAGTTTATGCTGATACCTCTGATTCCTTATGTTGATTCCAATCCAACATGACAGGTCTCACTTTAGCCTTTCTTACTTCCAACTTCTTTCTCCAACAGTGAGAAACCCAGCTCTCATTATCTATGACATTTTTACTCATTTGTTCAATTTGAGTACCCGCCTAAAGTAGTTTCAGAATTCCTTGCCACAGCCTCAGGGGAAATACATCCACTGACCACATCACTGCAGTTCCGTGCAGTTCCTTTTGACTTTAGTGATACAGTGTCCAGTCCAGGTACCCTTTTCCAAAATGATTTAGGTGAGTTCTGTCCTCCCCAGCCCTTTCAGTGCTGTTGTGTTGTTAGGCTCAGGTGCTATCATCTGCATTCCATTTTGGGTTTTGTTTTTTGGGTGTGTGAACACTCTGTTTCTAAGAGTCCTGCAAAAGGCTAGATGCAGAGGATACCCTCTCCCCATATTATCATTTGTTCCCATTCCCTTCCCTTTTTTCTAGAGGTAGGATCTTGCTCTGTCACCCAGACTGGAGTGCAGTGGCGCTATCTTAGCTCACTGTAACCTTGAACTCCTGGGCACAAGCGATCCTCCCTCCTCAGCCTCCCAAAATGCTAGGGTTACAGGCGTGAACCCCTCATCCTCCTTCTGTACCCCCCTTCTACCCTCTCAGGTACTTCTGGTTTCCCTTTTCTGTATTTCTTTTGCACACATGAGCAGATTCATGTATATTTTCTTATATCCCCTTCTTTCCTACACAGAAGACAGCATTTTCTAGGATACTAATTTTTGTCTTGCCTTTTTCACTTAACAGTATGTCTTAGAAATCCCCTCACATCAGTTATAGAGCTTTTCCTCCTTCTTTTTAACAGCTAAAGAAATATATTTCTAATAAAACATGGACAAAAGAGGAAATAAAAATGGAAATGATAAAATATTTGAACTGAAAAATAATGAAACTGTCACATATTAAACTTGTGGTTTACAGTTAAAGCAGGAACTAGCGGGAAATTTATGCCCTCAAATACATACAATAGAAAAGAAACAAAGACTGAAAAATGAAAGTGTGCACCTAAGAAAGTAGAAAAATAACAAGAAAAGCAACTCAAAGAAGGTAAAAGGAAGGAAACATAGTGTTAAAAAACAGACTGTTGAGGATAACACTATAAAGACAGTAAGGGGGGAGGGGCTGTTCTGATTTCTGAACCTGAACTGTGGCTGTGTCTACTTGGGATTCATGTTATTATTTGTTAAACAGAAATGTTACGGGCCAGGAGAAGTGGCTCACACCTGTAATCCTAAAACTCTGGGAGGCCAAGGCGGGAGGATCGCTTGAGCTCAGGAGCTTGAAGTTGCCGTGAGCTAGGCTGATGCCACCGCTCTCTAGCCTGGGCAACAGAGCAAGACTCTGTCTCGAAAAAAAGAAATGTTACATTTTATGCACTTTTCTGCATGTGTATTATTATATTTACAATTAAAATGGGGAAAAAGAAATTCCAGGCTCTGAGAGAAGCATTGCTGGGGCTGTGCCCAGACGGCCTTCCCGGCAGGTACCCCTCCAGCCCCAGCCCAGCCTCGTCCATAGTCTGCATCCTGGGAGCCCCAGGAAGGGTCTGGCACAGGGTGCTGGACTTGGGCACCTGGTCCAGGAGTGAGAGGCACCTCCCAAGGCCTGACCTGGCTTCCACACCCTGGTGGTCCCCAAGGTCTGCGGCTGGCAGCAGGGCCGGTGGCATGCTCTGAGAAGGCACCCTTAGAGGTTTAGTGCTACCAACTGATCTTCCAAAGGTGCTGCACCTGATGGGGACACCCCCCCCCCCATGAGTAAACACCAGATAAAATGGGGCCTATGTGCCTCGCCCCCACCCCATGATGGGAACCAGGATGGAAAAGTGACTTGAGGTGTGGTCAGCCCAGAGCTGCCAGGGATGAGAGGAAGCAGACCCCAGGACACAGGTGGCTGGATGTTCTGGGCCCAGTGGCCCTCTAATGGCTGACGTGCCCGATCTGCAGATCGCGGATGGTCCCACCCAGGGAAGCAGCGTCAGTGACGACAGGGTACTCTCGGGGCCAGCTTTTGCTAACCCTTTGCTAAAATGTTTAACAGGTGTCAGAGGGGCCCTGGGGGCCTCTTCCTGCCTCAGCCCACTCTACTAGCCCCTGCTCCGCGGCCCTCCTGCTCGAGCCCAGCTGGGTTCTCTGAGGGCCTCTGACCCCAACACCCACTGTCGGACACCCCCATCCAGCACCAGGAGGCTGCACCTGCGTGGTGCTCATCGCGACATAGCTCATCAGGTCTGGAAACGCTCTGCCCTGCCTGCCATGTGGTAACAAACTTCTAGAAGACCTGCTGTAAAGCCACCCTAGTAAAAGGGAAATTGATCGCTTTGAAGAGGGTTGGCTGAGCATACCAGTTCTTCACTCAACAGCTCGAGTTATTTACAGAGTCTCCTTCCTGCAAACACTGTTGGGGTTTAAGTTTCAAACCTCTGACAATTTTTCGTGCAGGAAGCGTGTGTATCTGTGGAGTTTCCTCTGTTCTGTGTGGCTGCGTATTGTGCACAGCTGCACCTCCCACCACCCAGGGGGACGTCTCTGTTCCCAGCAATGGATCCCATCAATCCCCACCCCCGCTCAGTCACACCATTCCTCCTTGCATGCTCCAGATTCATGCACCAAAACACCCAAATGAGCCCCTCTGTTTTCCAGACGTCTACCTCCCCTCCTACAGCATCTCTGCCTGTCTGAGTCTGTGGATGCTAGCCCGCCACCTGGGCTTCTGATTAACCCCGTTCCAGAATGCCTCAAGTATTTCTGCCTAGTGTGTATCTTGCCCTCAGGCGGATTCACACAGCATTCTTGCTTTTCCCTCTGGGATGACTTCCATCATCCTCCACATTCCTTCCCTGGGCCTGGGGGTTCGAGGGATCCAGGGATCCACCATCTCATCTTGTCTCATCTTGCTGCCGTCTGACACACGGCTTTTTTTTAAGTCCCTATTAAATGTTTCTTTCTAAGAAACTGGATTCGTTAGCCTTTTGCTTTGGCCTTTCAGCTTCCTCAGACCTTGGGGGCATTCTGCCCTTTGCTTGCCTGTGTGTGCAACCCGCGTTCATCAGAAGCATGGGAAGCTGCAGGCCGAGACCTTACCAGGCTGGGCCAATGTCGAGTGCGCTGTGACTGTCCTGCTGCAGGCGAGTCACGGGGCAGCTGCTGCTCCTGCCAGCTTAGCCCAGTACTCAGTGAGCAAGGAGCATTTCTTCATTTCATCGTTCCAGCAGCCCTGCGAGTTGGGTACCGGCATTCTGCAGACAAGGAAAGAGACCGAGAGGTTTAGCAAATGACCTAGGAGTTAGGATCTGAAACAAGGTCTGCTTGACTTCAGAAAGAGTGAGGACTGTCATTCCGGCCCTGCCTTGGTTATGTTTTAAGGGGTGGCTCAAAGGAGATAATGGGCCAACTTCCTGTGGGCTGTGACATGCTGCATGAATGTCATGCCTAGTGGTTATTAGAAGTCTTTGTAAAAATTTTGAGCAAACACAAAGAAGGCCAGTGGGCTTGGGTGCTACTAAAGGTCTTCTGAGGCATCTTGAGGTAGGGATACTTCAGTGGCATTTTAGTATTGCCACAGTGTCCAGGTTTAGAACTTAACCTCATGGGCCCCAGAAATACACATAACTCCATTCTCAAGGAAAGACTCACACCAGCCAAGCTTATGGGACAGGTGTGTGATGAACCTGTACAGGATCAAGTCAACATCCCAAGAGAGTAACTAGCACGAATGGAATCTCTCCATCAGAACCGTTAGCATAGTTTTCTCCTTAGACTGAGCCCCCCGGAAACCAAATGACCATCACAACAGTGCTTCAGGGGTAGGAAGTCCTAAGTTAAGGTTTAGTGGCCTTGGGCAGCACGTTCTAACTCAGGCATCTGCAGGACGGGGACTGTGAGCTACGAGCCCTTTCCCTCAGGAGACCTGGGCAGATGCTGCCAATGATCCAGGGTGTCTCCTCCCCCCCACTGCCCCCAGCTCTACAGCTGATCACTTTCCTCTTTGAAAAACATCCTTCCTCTTCCTTTCTTGAGATAATCCTCATTAAGTTATGGTCAATGCTTGTTGTCTTGGGGACCCTTCATTCTTTTTAAGTTGACTTTGCTCAGCTTTCCTCTCATTGTTAGCAGTGGCTCTGGCTTCACACCTGGTAAGGAATTCAGGTGGCTGGGTGGTGGCCCAGGTGGGACTGATTCCATTTCTCTGTCTGGATCTCTGTCAAGCTGCCAGGTCAATATGGTTACCACCAGCCCATGTGGCTCTTGAGCACTTGAAAGATGCCAGTGGAACTAAGAAACTGACTGTATTTCATTGTAATTAATTTAAATTTTAACAAGCTATTAATTCAGGTTTAATAAATGTTTCAAAAACTTTTATATATGTCTATAATTGGGTATGTGAGTCTACTTTTTCAATTGTAAATTTTGTAACATCTAAAGACAAATCAAGGATTTCCATCTGAATTGAGGTGAGTTTTAAGTGTAAAATACACACCAAAATTTTAAGACTTAGTTCAAAAAATGTAAGCTATCTAATATTTTTTCATATTGATTACATGTTGAAATAATACTTTAGGTATAATGAGTTTAATAAGGTATCTTGTTAAAAATAAGATTTCATTTTTTTGTATGTGGTTTTACTTTTTAAAATTTGACTATAGGATTTAAATGGCATACAGAGTAGCCCACCCCACAGTTCTGCTGGACAGCCTACTCTGGGCGGTGACCCCTCTGGAGTGCGTGCAGGGGCAGTGACAAAGCGAGGGAGGCTGAGGGACTCAGCCAAGTGGTCAAATAGGGCCAGGCCACTCCTGTGTGTGGATACGCAGACGTGTTGGGACACCTTCCAGGTGGCTCCAGGAGGGTCGCCATGTCCCGCTATGATGCTGTGGCTGAAATGCATTCCTGTGGGTCTGAAGGGAGGGCAGAGAGCCTGGTGTGGCAGAGGACACGGTCGTTTGGTCAGTACCAAGTAGTTGCTTTTTGAAGGTAAATGACACAGAGAAAGACCCTGAAAGAGGTAATGTGGTGATTTGAAAACCAATGACAGAACAAAACATCCAGGAAAACTCAGGAAGACCTGAGTCTTCCCCAAAGTTCCAACCACCTGTCTTACCCAGAGACCAGGGTCTCAGAGTGGCCACCATCACAGGCGTGGACAGCTCCATTCTGTCACCCCCCAGGCTTCCCCACTCCTGCTCTGAGAACACACACCCACATTTTCAGACATCCCACACCTGGAACCCCAGGTGTGAACATGCCTTCTGGTCTCCTTGGTTTCCTTGTCTCACCTGTCTTCCTTTCACCCCAAGTATGACCATTCTCCCAGTCCTGATCGCCACACAGATGACTCAAGCCAATTTGGGTGCTACTTGGGTCTTAAGAACACATAATCCAAGACAGGTTTGGGAAAGGCTGTGCTATGGACTGTGAACACTCACCAACCAACAATCTGGACTCAACACTGGCTTGGCGACTATCCCCTCTCTGGGTCTCAGATGTGCTCACAGGTAGCAGGAGTGTGGAAACTCACGGCCTCATTGAACCACAGCTTCCAGGACAGAGCTTCCTGTAACCAACCAGACTGTGTGTGGCTGCCTTTGTGCCTTGCAGCCATTCTATTCTGGGAACATATACTAATACACAAGGACTGTGCAAAGATTTCACCATGATAATCACATTGTTATTTATTATATGGAAAACCTAACACTAGGAGGTTGATAAAATCCATTGTAATGTCCACACAGAGGAACACTATTCAGCCATCAACTTAATCTCTGAAAGTGAGACAGAAAAGGGGAACACAAGGAAGAATTTTCACTTTATGCATTAGTATGTTGCACACGGTTTCACTTTATATATTTCTGTCCTCTTTGTTGCAACCACCAGGTATTTGTAAGGGTTTTAAAATAACCAAGTGGTAAAATGATAACTAAGCAAAAAAATTTCATCACCTTTCATGTTACATAGTTTCACATGAATCTAACTAAAAAATGTAAAAAGCAGGTTGCAAGGTATTATTATCCTTTTTTCCCCTAAAATATATATATGCAATATATGTTTATTTCTCTTTGCTTCATTTTCTATTTCTTTCCCCACAGTGACATGCATTACTTGTGTAAGTTGCAGATAAGGCAAACGTAAGAAATGAGAATGGCGCCTGCAGGGCCGGTGTGCTGTTCAGGGACCTGCCTCCGCCCGCCTCTCAGGTAGGCAGCAGGGTCGGCGGGGACCCCAGTAGCCGGCCACGCGGCCTTCCAGGCCCCCTCCCCCGCCCGACCCCGACCTCCCAGCCCTGGCCCTCCAGCCTCGGGCTACGGCTTCGTCAGAGACCAGAGCCCCCTGCCTACCACCCCGCCCCAGCTTCCCTGTCCTCGGGGCCACCACTCCCGGCCCCACCCCGGCCTCCCTGTTTCAGGCCCGTACCCGCGGCCCCTGGCCCCACTGTTCTCGAGCGCCCCAGGCCCCGGCCCTCGGCTCCGGGGACCGTGAAGTCCCCAGCCTCCCTTCGCCCGCACCCTCACGCTCTTCCGGAAGTTCGCCGGAAACGGAGCCAGGGGGCGGGTCCCTTGGTGCTCGCCAGGACACGCCGCCCCGCCCACTGCAGGCTGGGGGCGTGGCCCCAGGGGCGTGGCCTCACGGGCGTCTGCGGCGTGGTTCTTCCGGGGGCCCTGGCGCCTGCAGGAGTGGGCGCCCGGGCCCCGCATGCCCTCGTGACCAGCCGGCGGGGCGCGTGTCCGCAGTCCCGGCGTACCCAAGGACAGGGCGGAGGGACGCTGGAGAGGTGTGGGATGTCAGGGGGCCGCGCAGTCGGAACTGACCCCTCATCACCGTCCTGTTGTCTGTCCACTCTGCCAGCTCGGTTCCCAAAGCAGTGTCCCTTCGGGCCGGAAGTCACTCCAGGCGGGAGCTCCTGAGACGGGGCGAGATAGTTTCATACTGTGGTTCAGGTGCGTGGGACGACTGAGCATGTGGCTAGTGTGCTCCTGGAGGGAGCCGGCACGGCGGCAGGAGGGGCTGTCCCTACCTGTGACGGTGGCCACCTTGAGACCATGGTCTGTGGGTAAGAGGGAGCCTTGTGGAAGACTCCGGTCTTCTCAGAAACGAGGCACCAGTCAGTCCTGGTGACATCCTAGTCCCCGAACTTGCTAGTCTCAGGACTGTTACCTGGCATTTGTAAAATGTCTTTTCTTCTACCCTCTGCGTATAGATCCTACCATGCCCTAGTACTTGTCCTTCATTTGTTCCATTTCCATGCTTTTGAGCATCTACTAGGTAGCCTAAGGAGGACAGTTATTATCGTCTAGAAGTTTACAGCTAGTTTATCACTTATTTTTTATTTTTTGTAGAGACAAGTTCTCACTCTGCTTTGTTATCCAGGCTGGAGTGCAGTGATGGGTTTGTAGCTCACTGCTGCCTTGAACTCCTGGGCTCAAGTGATCCTCCTGCTTCCACTTCTGGAGCAGCAAGGACTGCAGGTGTGTGCCACCACACCTGACTAATTTTAAATTTTTTTGTAGAGATGGGGTCTTGCTATGTTGCCCAGGCTGGTCTGGAACTCTTGGCCTCAAGTGATCCTCTCACCTCAGCCTCCCAAAGGGCTGGGATCACAGGTGTGAGCCACTGTGCCTGGCCAGTATATCACTTTAAAGGATTGCTTAGTTCTTAGGAGAAAAACACTGTAGCCAACTTTGTATGGTCATTGCTTAATTCACTGAGTATATGGTCACTTTCTGAGTTAAAGGGTGTTTCCCTTTAACTTTAAGGCATTATCTCATTTGCAGGGAATTTTAAACAATGTTACATGTTAATAAAGACAATAGTAGTTATCCTGTATTTAGCACATCTTAAGTACCAATACTGTGCTATGCTATAGAAACCAGTATTGTTTCTAATCATCATGAAATATTGCAAGTTCCTGTAGCCCCCGCTTTGCAGAGGGGGAAACAGATGCAGTGACTAGCTAGTGACATGGCTAGTGAGCGTCTGAGCCTGACTTTGAATCCAGGTCTGTTTAACCACAAAGGCTGTTATGCTTATTCCTAACTTTGTTAAAGCCTTAAACACCACCTGGCATTCACTGTTTTCCAACACCAGTTTCAGTTCCCTCATTATCATGAGGGTGCAGGACAGTTCTGCTCTGATATCCAAAAGGAAGAGTGTTCCCACAGCAGCCGTTTGGCTCTGGACAAATGAGCCCTTAATTTACTCTTTCCCCCAGTAATATTGGGACAGGTAAAGATGAACAGTAATTAAATGCCTATGCACTAAAGGTTTGTGTCATATTTAATTTTTAATGAAAAAATGATCCCTGAACCACAATCCCAGCAGGAGAACTGGAAGGGCCATCCCCAGTTTCATGGCTGACATCTCTTGCTTTTCTCTTCAGTGCTTCTCATGCCAAATGCTCACCTCCTCCCTGACCTGCCACCTGCTGTATTTACCAAGTCCCTGTTCCTTTTAGGATATCAAGGCTGGCTTTGGGTAAATAGTCAGCACTGATTGGCTATCCAGTTAGGTTACATCCTTGAGTTCTTAGTCTGGAAGCCCATTCATGGCGAAAGAATTTCCTTTCATTCATTAGAGGTGCACCCTATTGAGAAAGACAAAGGAAGAAACAAAGGACTAAGGGATTCATTCATTCTGCAAAAATCTGAGTCTCTAGTACATGTGAGGCTCTATGCCAGGTGTCAGGGGCTTGAAGCTGGATAAGACAGGCTTGCCACCTTCAAACAGCTGAGGAATACTATCTGCAGTTTTTCTGTTCCCAGTTCACACCCCTCCCCTGGGCCGTGTATTCTGTGTTACTATATTTCCTCTACCTTTGCAAAGACCTTGGCTAGGACTGTAACTATCCTGAGAGCTAGGGTGAGCGGTTTCCTAGCCGTGGACTCACCATTATTATGATCAAGGTCACAGTGGTCACTCCCCCCCCGGTGCAGAGCACAGAGTCATGGGCATGGACAACACAACTTGCCCACATCAGCTGCTGGGAATGACAGCGAAGAGCCCCTTGCTTCTGCTTCCTCTTTGGTACCCAGACCCGAGGAGTCTGCACGGCACTGTGGAAATGTATGCTGCGTCTGGGGGACGGGACCCCACCCTAACAGAGTGTTACCTCCAAGCGGGCTCATAAGCAGCACAGTCCTGTGGTCCAGCAGGAGGGCAGCTTCTGGGAGCCGTGTGATATACAACCAAAGTGCCCATGACTGGGTGTCCCCTCCCACACCTTCTGTGCCATAGCTGGGTCTCTTGGCCTGGAAGGATGTAAAGTGGGATCTGGGGCCAGTGGTTCACTGCTATGTCCAGTTCTTTTTTTTTTTTTTTTGAGACAGAGTCTCACTTTATTGCCCAGGCTAGAGTGAGTGCCGTGGCGTCAGCCTAGCTCACAGCAACCTCAAACTTCTGGGCTCAAGCAATCCTTCTGCCCCAGCCTCCCGAGTAGCTGGGGCTACAGGCATGCGCCACCATGCCCGGCTAATTTTTTCTATATATATTAGTTGGCCAATTAATTTCTTTCTATTTATAGTAGAGATGGGGTCTCGCTCTTGCTCAGGCTGGTCTTGAACTCCTGAGCTCAAACGATCCGCCCACCTCGGCCTCCCAGAGAGCTAGGGTTACAGGCGTGAGCCACCGCGCCCGGCTATGTCCAGTTCTTGATGGAGCCCTGTGAGCATCTGCCCACCGTGCCTTCGCCCCGGCAGCCAGACCAGAGGGACCTGCTTAAGGCTCCTGCCCAGCCAGGCTCCTGCTTCATGCAAACCAAATTTACCTTCCCATGCTGTCCCCACATCCAAACTGTTCTCTCTGACTCACTGCATTCCAGCCACTTCCCTTTCTCTATCAAACCCTTTCTGGCTCTAGCCCTTCTGTGCGCAATTCTCTCTGGACTTCCCCCCACCGCACTCCCCCCCTGGCCCTCCCCTCCCACCCACACCGCAGACAGCACCCCATGGCTCTGCAGTGTAAACCTCACTCCTCCAGAGGCCCACCCCGCCCCACCTGAAGCATGGCCCGCTTTTCCAGGCCTCCCTGAAACTGCTCGTGGGGATTTGCGGTTCATTCCTGGTGTCGGGGTCTGCTTTGGGGGAGCCCCAGCTAACACTCAAGCTGTGTTCATCGTTTTAGTTTTGGATTGAATTAGGCTGTATAGCTTTCTAGGCAGCTGTAACATTTTACCACAAACTGAGCAGCGTAAGTGACCTGAATTTATTATCTCACGGTTCTGCAGGTAGGAAGTGGAGCGCGGATCTCCCAGACTGAAGTCAAGGTGTGGGTAGGCTGTGTTCCTTCCTGGAGGCTCCAGGGCCGCGTCTGTGTCCTTGCTGTTCCGGTGGGCGGAGTTCAGCTGTCTGTGGCTGCAGGCCCAGGCCCCTGCTTCCTTGCTGGCTGTCGGCTGGGCTGTTCCCGGCTCTAGAGGCCATCCCCACTCCTCGGCTCTCAGCCCCTTCGCTGTTTCAAAGCCAGCCATGGCGGGTCAGATTCCCTCTAATCGCTTCTCCTCCTTCTCTTCTCTCTGACACAGCCAGGAAAGGCTTTCTGATTTGAAGGACTGCTGATTAAATTGGTCCCAGCCAGATAATTCAGAATCAACGCCCTGCCGCTAGGTCTGTGCCCTTAATCACATCTCTGTGTGTATTAGTTAGGGTTCTTCAGAGGAGCAGAACCAATAGGATGTGTGTATGTACAGAAAGAGATTCATTTTAAGTAATTGGCGCATGCAATTATGGAGGCAAATCCAAAATCCGCATGGTGGGCTAGCAGGCTGGAGACCCTGGGAAGAGCCCATGTTGTAGTTTTAAGTCCAGTGACCACGTGGGGGAGAATTCCTTCTTCCTTGGGGAAGGTCAGTCTTTTTGTTCTATTTAGGCCTTCGACTGATTGGACGAGGCCCACCCACCCACACTATGGAGGGCAAACTGCTTTACTCAAACTCTGCTGATTTGAATGTTAACCTTATTATCCCAAACACCCTCACAGAAACACCTGGTGATGTCTGACCACATATCTGGGCACTGTGGTCTAGCCAAGCTGACATATGAAATTAACTATCTCATTCACAAAATCCTTTTTGGCATATGAGGCAACACTTTCCCAGGTTCTGGAGGTAAGGTATGGATGTCTAGGGGCCGTTATCTGTGAACCACACTGGTCTCCCTTCTTGCCTCTGTTTTTATAATCCAGAGGGTCATCTTTTCCTCGGGGATTCATGACATGCAACCAAAGCAGTGGAGCGTGAGACACCAAGTTTTCCAAACTAGCAGGGAACATGTGGCACCGAGCTTTATGGGCAGGTGCTTCCTCAGGCCTCCCCCCAAGGTAGCTGTCCTTGGGTGTGGAGATGTCCTGGGGCCCTGAGGCCTTGGCCACACAGCTCCTTGCTCCACAGTGTCATGTGGGAAGGGGTTCCTGTCTCCCTCCCTCCGTCAGCATCAGCCTCTTGAGTGCTATGTCCTCTCCCAGGAGATGGGAAATGCGTTCTCCAGAGGTCGTCCCTAAATGTGCTTGGTGCTTTCCAGGCTCCAGAGTACTTTTCCTTCTTCACAGCCGTGGGGGAGGCAGGAATGCCCTTCCCACATGACATTGTTTTGTTTTGTTTGTTTGTTTTCTGGAGCCTCAACGCCTCTTAATTTTGTATTTTTTATGTTTGTATAAACGAGGTCTCGCTCTTGCTCAGGCTGGTCTCGAACTCCTGACCTCAAATGATCCCTCTGCTGTTGTCTCCCAGAGTGCTAGGATTACAGGTGTGAGCCACCTCGCCCAGCCTGACATTGTTTTTATTGTCACATTCAGGCTCATAACCTACATACCCCACAGACTCCTAATAAGTGTTTTTATTGTCACATTTAACTTTGAGCTCACCAAGGGTCAAAGAAGCAAAGAACTGTGCTCAGGGCCCCAAACTGGCCCTTCCTGCCAGCGCCGTCCCTTGGCCCATGTCACCCAGTGGCAGAAGGGCAGAGGTGGGAGGGGGTCATGGAGCTAAGGGTTGGGGCACATGGAGGGAGAGGGAAGGTCGTGCTCCAGGAAATGACTGTGCTTAATTTGTCCAACTGGGGTCAGGGAGGGTCTGCCTGAGCACACTCATGTTGCACACACACACTCATGCCCCACACCACATTCACAGACACCGACAACACACACACTGCACAGATTCACATGCAACACACATGAACACCCACTCAGTCATGTAAACCCATGCACCATACACACATACCACCAACTCATAGCATGTGCACATACACCCCACATGCACACATCACACAAGAACTATACAACACACCTACACATGTATATGCACCCATCAATGCACACATACAAACTCACAACACACATATTACATAAAACCTACCACACACCACAAGCACCATTGTAGCAAAATTAGAAAACAGAGACAAGCATAAAATAATGTAAATTGAAAATCATTTCAAATCCAGATCCAGAAATGACCACAGTTAATATTTTGGTATATTTTCCTCAAAACATTTTCTGATAGATTTTACAAAAATAAAATCAAATGCAAGTAAACTTGCTTTGATTACTCAAAAAGGAAATGGACAACAGATGAATGGATAAACAAAATATGGTTTATCCACACAGCAGAATATTAGCCTTAAAAAGGAAGGAGATACTGACACATGGTACAACATGGAGAGACCTTGAGGACATCATGCTAAATGAAATAAGCCAGTCACAAAAGGACAAGTCCTTAGAGTGGTCAAATTCATAGAGACAGAAAGTAGAATGGTGGCTGCCAGGGACTGGGGGTGGGGAACAGGGAGTCAGTGTCAATGGGGCAGAGTTTCAGTTTGGGAAGATGAAAACGTCCTGGAGATGGGTGGTGGTGATGGTAGCACGACAATGTGAGTGTACTTGATGCCACTTCACTGCACACTTTAAAATGGCCAAAATGCTAAAATTGATGTTACGTGTTTTTTTTTCTCCACTACAATTAAACAAACGACAAGATGGAGTATGGTGTCCCGAGGTGGGGCAGGTGGGAAACATCTAGGGGTCAGAGGCACCCCGTTTGGGGATATTCTTCATCACCCTTTCTTTGGAGAGAAGTCCTCTGCTGGTGTTCTGGCTGGGGGTCACCGGGACATCGCAGCGCCAGGGACTTAGCCACCTCATCAGTGATAAAGAGGATGGCGCTGCAGTTATTTAGAGGCCTTTCCAGCAGGGGGAGCCAAGTGTCCGGGAATGCGCTTCTCGAGCCCGCCCCTTCCTAGGTCTAAGCCCAGAACAAGCAGAGCCAGATCCAAACCCTCTGCTGGCTGCACACTCAGGTGGCCGGGATGTGTGGGCACCCAGCAGAGAGGCTGAAGGCTGGGAGGCGGTGCGCTGCGCTGATCTGGTAGAAACACCTTGATGTTATTTGATCACAAGTCCTCCTCTTAGAAGAGAGGCTACTTGAATGTCAGGAAAATGTTCTGCTATAATCCTAGCACTCTGGGAGGCCGAGGAGGAAGGATCATTCAAAGTCAGGAGTTCGAAACCAGCCTGAGCAAGAGCAAGACCCCGTCTCTACTAAAAATAGAAAATAAATTAATTGGACAACTAAAAACATATAGAAAAAAATTAGCTGGGCATGGTGGCACATGCCTGTAGTCCCAGCTACCCAGGAGGCTGAGGCAGGAAGATCGCTTGAGCCTAGGAGTTTGAGATTGCTGTGAGCTAGGCTGACGCCATGGCACTCTAGCCTGGGCAACAGAATGAGATTCTGTCTTAAAAAAAAAAAGAAAAGTAAAGAAAAGAAAATGTTCTTTTACAATTATTTAAGAGTAAGAAGAACTATAGAATAAATACCATGATAACTGTCAGGGTTCGGTCAGGAGAGAGACCACACAATAATTTGAATCAGGAAGTTTGGTATAAAGAATTATGAAACATAACGGGATTACTGAAAGAACCCTAAGGAACACAGGACTTCAGACACAGGGATTTGTGGCTGGGCAGCACCCATGGAGGAGCTGGCCCGGGGAGGCAGCACTGTCCAGGATGCACCTCTGGTCAATATCGTTTGTGGTCGCAGCTATATGTGGGTGGGGCGGTGCACTGTGGACAGGATGAGGCTGGCCTCTCCTATGGTTCCACTCCTCACAACCTGCATTATATCCACCTGCAAGCTGCAGATCCTGCCCTGCAGACGCCCCGCCTTCAAGGGACATGGGGTATAGTATTTATGAGGCCCTGGGGCCTTGATGGGGGGCATGGTTGGGTCCATGGAGGGAGTGTGCTGGCACTTGACTCTTAGATGGACCGGGCTTCCTCACAGCAGAGCCAGGGTGGGGCATCCCAGGCAGAAGGAGAAGCATAAGCTGGGCCCGTGGTGGCGCCTGCAGGTGGTGCCTACAGGTGGCAGGTCCTGTAGTGCCCATCACCGCAGTCCTGCCTGGCCTGGGTGTTTGTCCCCAGGTACTGGTCAGTGCTGAGCCACAGCCCTCCAGCATGGCACAGGCTCAGGGTGCTGTCTGCCCCACGCCCCCCTGGTGACCCCATCCCTCTGTTCTGGCCTGCAAGCTGTGGGAGTAAGTATGGCCTCAGGCTCTCCCAGGGAGTGCTGCAGGGCCAGAGTGTGTGCCTCTGCAGCCTCCTGGGATGTGGGTGGACACCTGGGCCTGGAATGTCCTTGGACAAACACCCCAGGCCAGGCAGGACTGTGGTGGTGGGCACTATAGCACCTGCCACCTGTAGGCATCACCTGCAGGCGCCACCACGGGCCCAGCTTGTGCTTCTCCTTCTGCCTGGGATGCCCCACCCTGGCTCTGCTGTGAGGAAGCCCGGTCCATCCTGCAGAGTCGAGTGCCACATTCTCCCTCCATGGAGCCAACCGTGCCCCCCAGCAAACCCCCAGGGGCTTGTACCCCGTGTCCCTTGATTGGTTCAGAGTGTGTGCGTAGGGGAGGGCTGGCCCCCTGCTGCCCAGGTCAGGTTGTCTTATGACCTCTGCCCTATGGGTGGAAGGCCTGGCAGTTGGCAGCATCTGTCTCACTGGAGGCTCTGTGGTTATCCCTGCTGCACCTGCCTCTACCTCCTCAGGCAGAAGGCAGAAGTGACTGATCAATTTTAATTAGTTTTGACTCCCTCGAATTAATTCTGGCTCTAATCAGAATTTCTACAGTAAAAAAGCACATAAAGTTCTGCTTTCTAATAAGGACCTTATTAAATAAAGTGGGTCTTTCTTAGCCAGGAAAAGGTCAGCTCAGTTTCTGGGAAGATGGCAGTAATCTCAGCTCAGAGAGATGGGAGGCTTGTCCAGGTGGGGAGTCCACATTCCTCAGCCTGTGCCCCAGCCTTGGGCCAGCACAGGCTACTGGGGGTGACTGTGAATCCCAGAGGGCAGAGGGGTCCCCCTGGCTGGGTCTCAGGAGTGATCCTGACAGTGACAATTCCGAAGACATAATCAAGTACCTACTGAGGCCAAGGCCTGGGCCATGGGCCAAGGGTAACAGAGGGGACCCATTTGGCTAAAGTAACCTGTGGCTGGAGAAACTGAGCCCCTCCCTCCCTTCCACCCCATGGGGCCCCTGATGCTCTGCAAGGGCAGGTCTTTAGGGGCACCAGACACTCTCCTGCCTCTTAATTTGCTTCTGGTTTGGTCTCATGTGTGTATGTGTGTGTGCGTGCGCGCAGGCGAGCAACTGCCACAGCCCTCAGTCTCTCTCCTGCACACAGTGTCCTGAGCGCACGCTCACACACACACTGTTTCAGGCTCCCAACTCACACATGCCACACACTCCCAACACCCCCTTCGCACCACACACCACACACACACACACACACACACACACACACACACACACACACACACACACGGCAACAACCTCCTTCATACACTTTCCTGTCCCTTGGGACCTGACTCCCAAATGCTGCTTCAAGTTTACCTGACTTCCAGGCTACCCGCCCCCCAAGGGCTACTCCCTGCCAGGCTGCGCCCAGGTCCACCTGCCTCCAGTCTGCCCCGCCTGTCCCCCAGCCCACCGTCAGCCCTGCCCCACCCTCACCCCGGCTCCCTCCCCAGTCTGCTCCCAGCCTGGACTGCAGTTCCCCAATGCCCCTAGCCTGCACCCCACCTGCCCTCACAGTCCGCAGGCCCCAGCCACCATCAGCCCTCACCCCAGCTTGCCCTCCAGCTCGTACCGGGGCCCTCACCCCACTCTCACCCACGCTGGGACCCCAGCCCAGATCCTAGCCGGCCTCCCACCTTGCCTTGCCTGCCCACCCACCCGGCGGAAGGATAGTGCGCGTTTCAGGCGCGCGATGCGGATAGCAGCACCCCAGGATCAGGAGGGAGCGGGGCGGGCCGGGGGCGTGGTCTGGGCGGGCTTCTCTAGGCCCCGCCCCCGCCCCGCCCCGGCCCCCCACTGAGCCCCCAGATGACAGAGCCTGACAGAGAGCCCAGCCATGGCGACGCTAGCGCTGCTGCGCCTGCAGCCTCTCCCGCTGCTGCTGCTGCTCCTCTGCGGTAAGGGGCGTCGGGCCCACACCAGGGCGCCTCCACGCCAGGGGGCCGCGGGACCCGCGCTGGCCCTCTCCTTCCCGCGCCACACCTGGGCTGCGCCCCATCTTCAGCCCCGGAGCTCGGGAGGGGAGTATGGTGACCCCGCCATTGTCCCCAGGCTCCACGGGAGCGTCCTCGACCGCGAACTCGGGCTGGCGAGGGAGGCGCAGCGGCTGCTGAGGCTCTGCGGCTGGCGGGCGTGGGGCAGCCCCGCTCCTGCCAGCTGCGATGTCCCCTGGGTCTGGGGTAGCCTCCGGTATGGTCTGAGCCAGCACAGGTGGGCCAGATCCGGGTCTCTCCCTTCAGCAAGGGCTGCTTGTGAGGTGCTGAGCTCCCGGTCCTGGCCTCGAGTGTGTGCCTGCCTGCGCGCTCAGGGGTGTGGATGGGAGGACTGCAGACTGGCTGGGGGGGGTCCTCCTGGAGGAGCCCTGGGGTGTGTGGCGTTTGTGTGTTGGGAAGTGCAGGGAGGGGAAGGGGGGCAGCTCTCTGAGCCCTCTCTCCTAATCCCTTCTCCAGCACCAGGGCTCTGGGGATAAACATTGCTCACAAAATGAGAAGGGGTTACATTGAAAGCTTGTCTTGAAAAAATCTTCCTAGAGAAATTATCCAAAAATAAGGAGAGTGCATGTTGGTGTGTGCGTGCACGGGCATCTGTGTGTATGGGTGTGTGTGTGTGTGCGTGTGCGAGAGCTCTGGTGGGAGAGTGCTTGCTGAGGGCTGGGGGCTGCTAGGCTGCCCCTGAGCCTGGCCAGCTCTGGGAGGGACGCCAGTGATGGAGGCCCCTGACCTGTGCATCGGGGACAGGGTCTGTCCTCCAGGGTTGCTGCCCCTGGGTCCTTTAGGATGTCTCCCTTTCCTTCATGGGCCCCAGTCTCCTGGCTGTATGGTGAAGAGCTGGGCCTGTTTGCAGTCACATCCTCAGCTCTGATGGTTTGGGATTTGATAAAGGACGTAGGAAAATGGTGGGCCCAAACCGGCAGCCATTTTGTTTCCATTGAAGAGGTTTGGTATGCAGAAAGCGTGGCTTCATTTCATGTGCCAGAGCTGCAGTCTAGGAAGGGGTGGATTTTCTCATTGAGTGCAAGGGTGGGTGGCAGCTTCCAGACGTCAGGAGCATACGTATATGGGATTTTAGCAAGCTGCAATGCAGGGCCCCTCAGATGGGGACTTTGGTCTCCACAATGGAAGGAAAGTCCTCTGACTCCATTCCAAGAGAAGCTGAGGCTTTCCTGACTGCCTCCAGCATGGAACTGGGGACCACCAGCTTCTCCACGTGCACAGAAATCTGCCATGTTAATCATCCTGGGTCTCTTGTGGATACTGTTTTTAAGGGCCACTTTCTTATCCTGAGGGTCCCCATTGTCCCCCTCTAATGGAACATGGGCTCAGGCTCCCAAGCCAGGGTTGAGGGCAGGCCCGGTCTCACGGCAGATCCAGTGAGAGGCAAACCCTTCTCATGGTCACATGCCAATTGGTCAGAGGTGGAACAGGAGCCCACATCTGCCCTAGCGCTGCTTGTCTAGAAGGAAGGAGCAGGGCCAGTGGGGGGGGGTTCTCACTGACCCCCCCATCGATGACTGGCCCTGAGGGGGCCAGCAGGGAAGGTGCTGTCTTCTGGGGCTTCTTTGAAAATTCCAAGCCTTTTTTCAGGACACATTTGACACTGTGCAGGAGCCTGGGGATGGGAAGTCCAGCAGGCATCCACTCAGCAGCAAGCTCTGCCCTGGTGCCTGGCCCTTGACTGGACACTCCTAGCCTGGGCAAGAATCCCAGATCATCATCCCAAGATTGTAAGGCACTTACTGGCCCTTAGGCTCAACTCCCTCAATTGCAATGTGGGTACAATAATAGCAACCTGTGAAGGGCTCCATCACTATCACTTTGATTCCATTCAGCGCAGTCCCAATCACCTTATGCTGGGCACAGGATTGTGGGCAGAAGAGCTCAAAGCACTAAAGGTGCCTTGGAGATCATCTAACCCTGGTCTTCATTTCATAGATAAGGAAACTGAGGTGTGGGGTGGGGAGGGAATTGCTTAACCACAAGGACTGGGACAGAACCATCTGGAACCCACAGTCTCCCCAGGCCAACTGATCATGGCCCACTGCAGCCCCTGGCTGGCAGGTTGCTGCTTATTTCTGCCAGAGAGGATTAGAGCACCTGTATGTCACTTCCCAGTGACTGGCTACAAAAGGCCTTTCTCTCAGAAATGCATCTGTTTGGCTGTTTATCATCGCTCAGCGTCTGGAAGTCTGAGACAAAAGAAACACAGGCCTACGTGTCCTTTGTTTCCCGGTGAAACTAACCAAAATGGGTTTCTGTTTAAATTCAATTCCTGAGACCTTCACTAATGTACCAGTAGCTTGATTGGCAATGACGTATCCCATTGTTATAACACTGCCTGGGTTTTAGGTTTTGTTAGGAGATTCTGGGGCATGTGGAGATTTTGGGGCACATGGAGGTTCTGGGGCATGTGGGGATCTGGGGCATGCAGAGATTCAGGGCAGAGCCATACTACGGGCATGTTGTCAGGGACCCCTCCTTCTCCTTAGACAGTTGGGTCAACTGAGTCAAGGTTTGTAGAGTGTTGGGGGAGGGTCTGGGCAATGCCTATTCTGACCAGTTCTGCCCTGGCACTGGGAGTGGAGGGAAACTGATGCCATCTTTGCCAGTCTCCTGATTGGCCTTTGGAGGCCAATCAGCGATCAGAGAGAATGATAGTCACCTGAGGGTAGTGGATGTCTACTGGGACCTGTCCCAGAGCTCTGTTTTGAAGCATCATGGTTAATGCAGATGCATCAGGTGCAGGCCCTGGGTGAGGCAGGTGGGCTGAGGGAGTAGGGGGAGGAGGACAAGGGGTAGGGAAGAGGAAAAGGGGGAGTAGAGGAGAAGGGAGTATTGGGCTGTGACTTGGTGGTCTGACAGGTGGCAGTCTGGGCAGGCTGGGGGGCACCCAGGTCCAGTGGTCCATGTCTAGGGGGTTCAGGTCCAGGGGGAGAGTTTAGGTCCAGGGGGTCCAGGACCAGGTCAATGTCCAGGGGTCCAGGTCCAGGGAGTCCAGAACCAGGTCAATGTCCAGGGGGTCCAGGTCTGGGGTGTCCACATCCAGGACACTGTCCAAGGGGTTCAGGAACAGGGGTCCAGGTCCAGGGGGCTAGGTCTAAGACAATGTCCAGGGGTCCAGGTCCAGGTCAATGTCCAGGGAGTCCAGGTCTGGGGGGTCCAGGTCAAGGACAATATCCAGGGGGTTCAGGTCCAGGGGTCCATGTTCAGGAGGTCTAGGTCCAAGGGGCCCAGGTCCAGGGGGTCCAGATCTAGGTGTCCAGTTGGGCCAGGCTAGGGGATCTGGGCACTGGCTAGCAGAGAGTGACAGAGTGGGGCTTGGCTGGCTCTGCCCATTGGGGTTGCTTGTAGCACTCAGGAAATTCACCAAGGGAGCTGAGAGGATCCCATCAGGGAATGACAATGCCAGGCCCAGGCATGGGGACAAGAGCTGGATGTGGAGAGCAGCCAGGTGGACTTTCAGAGCCGGTGGCAGGGTGGCTTTAGGGAGAAAAGAGCACAGGCTGCCTTTGTCATCATCTGCCTGGTCTGGTCTCAACCTGCTATTTCCTTATTGAGGTGATTTATTCAGCACTTGCTCAGTGCCCAGTGAGAACCACACACGGAAGACAGAACTCTGAAATGTTCAGAGGGAGAAAGCAGTGAGCATTTAGTGAATACCTGCAACTATAACATCACAAGGAGGGGAGCCTCTGCGAGCACAGGACCTAAGTCAGGCAGCTCAGCCTCCTTGTGAGGTGGGGCGGGCCTGTTTCCCTTTCACAGATGGGGAAACTGAGGTTGAGCTGGTAACCAGAAAAACATGGGTATGAGTCAGGTCTGTCCCATGCTGGTCTGAAGCTATTCTCCTGTCCCCTTCTCCTGGACTCTCCTCTAGCCCAGCACTGGCTACCAGGACATGGAAACAGTGGTGTGTACACACACACACCAGGACACATATGCCTGGGCTCTCTCTTGATTATGTGATGAAAGCCAAAGCAGGGGTCAGGTGAGGGACATTTAGGAGCAAGGAGGTCCTGTTGCCTGGACATGGGATGGCCATGGGGGTGGGGCAGGTCCTGACAGAGGGCACTGCTCAGTGGGAGGGAGGATGCTCCTGCGGGGAAGTGCTGGCAGGAAGGTGTGAGGTGGAAGGGGAGGGGATGTCTTGGTGGGTGATGGGGAAGTCCTGGGGCAAGGAGCTTGCGTGAGACCCTGAGAATGTCCAAAGGGCTCATCCCTGCCACTGGAAACACGAGTGCCTGCAGTGGCCTCAGCCCCAGGCCTCCCAAATCTGAGGGGGGCTTTGACAGGACAGGGTGGTCTTTACTAGCCTGGAGCCCTTCTCTGCTGCTCCTGCAGGCTTTGGAATGGTCATCAGATCTCAGAGTCCTTCTTAGGATGTGTCCCAGATGCCCTCACTCCCGAGTTGGAGCTGGAGCCTCTTTGCCACGCTGGATCTGTCTGGGACCTCTCTCCCCACCTCCTGGGGACTTTGGCCCAGGGTATCACCACCTGTGAGGTGGTGAAGTGAAGAGATGGACTTGTCCTGTCTCAGGGGACACCTCCCTTGTGGCAGTCTCCTTTCTTTAGTGACAGGGAGGTCAGGGCTGAGGATGTGGACTTCAGTGGAAAGGTCTAGAACTCGCAAACTGAACCTTGCCCGTGACTCCCCCAGTGTTGGCCCCTCACCCTCCCGTCCCTTGGGCACCCCCACTGTGAACCACTGTGGAATTCACGGGCTCTCCCCTCTCCAGGTGAGTGCTTCCAAACAGGAGGCTGCAGTCAGGCCAGCGTGCAGGAGAAGATGCCCAGGTGCGGGAGGGCCTTCATCGACATGGTGCGCAATGTGGAAGTCTGGAAGCGGTGCAAACTGTCCGACTTCGTCGTGTGAGTGTCGCTGCTGGCTGCTGGGGCCTGACCACACCTCTGCCCAAGGCGCTGCCCATGGTCCGCCCAAGCGCTACCCACCGCCCTACCATAGCCCGCCCCACCCCACCTTCACTCTGCCCTTGACACGCCCCCACGGCCCTCCCACCCAGGCCTATGGCCCCTCCCATGCGCTGCGCAGACCTCGCCCATGCTTCGCCCATGGCCCCGCCCCCACGTCACTCATGGTCCCGCCCCTGTCCCCAACCACAGCCTGGGGCTCCCCACATCACAGCCCCTCCCAGCCCCGCAGCCCCCCGCCTCCCGTTCTGCACACTCAAACCGACGGTCTGGCCACTGCGCCTCTGCTGCTGCCTCTGTTATCTGTCTGGGAATCCTCCCGTGCCGCGTCTCTCCATCCAGGGTGGCGCCCGGTCTGGGGAGCGCCCTCCGGGACTGGGGTGCCCTGGCCTGGGGGAGGGGGTGGTCGGGCTGGTGGAAATTGTTGTGTGTGTCCTTCTCACAGCACCGGCCAGGGCTGGGTCTGTCCTCAGTGGTCTGGGGGCCCTGGAGAAACGGGGTCCCGCTGGTGTCTACCAGGTGCGGCTGTGGACAACGCCTCGCCGCCGAAGGAGAGCCTCTCACGCTAGAAGCTTACTGAGCTTTTCATCTCCCGTGGTCACTTTGCATCAAGCGCGGAGACACGCTATCCTCTTATCTCCTGGGTGGCACGGCCCTCCCCGGCACCCCATGCCACCCGCGTCCGACTACCAGATCTGTCCTGGGCCTTTCGCTTTTGCGGCTGGCCCAGGTCACTCTCCCAGCGCGGGCCTGGCACACAGTCAGTGTCAGGAGCTGCTTGCTGCACCAAACGGAATGGGATTTCTTAGTCTGCGGGGGACGGGGTGCTGGGGAGTCAGGAAGGGGTTCAGCCAGGCTCCTCCTTGTCTTCGGTGAGCTACCAGGTGGCTTCGAGAAGGCGGCCAGGACCCAGGCCTGGAGTGGACTCCCGAAGAGGGGGTGAGGTTAGGGGGGATGAGGTCATAGCTAAAGGCCCACAGCTGCCTCGTGGCAGCCTGAAGGCTGCTGACCCCTCATTTCTCTCTCTGTGAACACACGTAGAAGTTTTCATTTGTTTCCACAGCTCTGAACCTGCTAAAGCTGGGTGAACAGATTAAACAGAGATGTCCAAGCCTGGGCTGGGAGGACAGGAGTGGAGGCAACCGGGAGGGGCGTTTGGGAGTCAGAAAGTGGGTCCAGAGGCACCGAGCACCACTGGTGAAGCCAGACCCGACGGTTGAAAAGGGCAGCTGGGGCAGCTGGATTTGTCCCACAGAGGGCTCCCGACACCCAGGCAGCCGCACCAGGTACCCGCAGAGCTGTCTGAGAAGCAGTGAAGTGTCTGGAGCCCTCCTCCACCCTAGCAGGACAGTGGGGGTGTATTCTTGGAGCTGGCGAGACCAGGGCCTCTGGGCCTCCCCACGCAACTGGGGGCATGGCACTGTGCCCCAGATAGGGAGGCCGGAGGAAGCAGTTGACACCCACCCTTTTTTTCCACTGACTAGCGAGTCCTTCCTGAGGAGTGAGACCATTTCCCAGAGGAAAGATCTAGAGTCAGTGATCAGCCCAAAAGCTCTGGGAACAAGCCCCTGTCCAAGTCTGAGAGGTTAGCTAGCTCTCATCCCCACTCCCAGTCATGAACACCCCAGAAGGGTCCCAACATCTGTAAAAGGCCATGACCCTGAAAGCAGAGACTGGAGACATGGAACCAAGAACCTGGAGGATGTGCGGCAAGAAGAAAACTCCGACATCATTATTGCTATCTTCAGAGGAGCGAACTGCTATCTGTCATGTGATGAGAAGGAAAGTGCTCCAAGGACAAAGGAAGAGCCCTGGAATTGAGAACGTGACAGAAAGGAAAAATGGAATGGAAAGATTGAAAGGTAGACATTGACAAAATCTCCCAGGAACAGGAAAGAGAAGATGATTAGGAGGTCAGAGGTCAGTCCAGGTCTAACACCCAGGTAGTAGGAGTTCTAGAAAGAGAGAACAGGGGGTGGGGGAATTCAAGGCCCTTCCCGGGGCCGAGGGTAGGAGCTCGCAGCCTGCCAGCGCTCGCCCCATCCTGGCACGAGGGATGAAAATATCCCATATGGACGGTGGAATATCAGCGCTGTGGAAACAAATGAAAACTTCTACGTGTGTTTGCAGAGAGAGAAATGAGGTGAGGGGTCAGCAGCCTTCAGGCTGCCACGAGGCAGCTCTGGAAACCAGAGGACAGCTGGACGTGAGGCCTTGAGCATTCTGAAGGACCATGGTTTCTCAGCTAGAACGCTGTTGCCGCCAATCTATCCACAAAAGGGGGAGAAATGAAAACACTGTCAGATGGCGGTACATCAAACATCTTATTCCCATGTGCCTTTCCTAAGAAGCTCACCAAGGCGTGTGAGGACACGACAAAAGGAGATGTGAGGTTTGGGGAGCAGATCCAAGGCAGGAGAGGGAAGGCCTGGGGAGGGGCAGGGGGTGTCCCAGGGTAGCAGTGTGCATGGGATGGAGGCAGCCTGGCCCCCTGGATGGCACCTTATGCTTGTCTCACGAGGTCGCTGCTCTCTGTCCATACCCTGCAGCCCAGCTCGGCTCAGAACGGAGGACACCCTATCCCCTGCGTGTTCTGCTTTGGCTCCCACTGGAGTGGGTGGGCCTTGGTGAGCTCAGAGGAGAGGTGGCTTCCTCCCTCTGAATGTGACTGGTCCACATGACAGCCCCACCAGGAACCCTGGCTCGGAAGCCCCTATTCTCCAGACTCGCCTGCCTGTGGCCTTTTAGCGGGGAGTCCTGTTGCCCCTTGGGGCAGCCAAAGCATGTCCTTTCCTAGAAGCCTCCCTCCAGCAGCCCCAGCTGGCTCCTCCTGTATCCAGTTGGGGGGTGGTTGCTATGGGGTTTCCTGGGAACACATGAACACGGGTGGTTGGTGGGGTGAGGGAGTCTGACTGGGGGGTTTGCCCAGCTTCCCTGGGTTGTGGGTACATCTTTAGGGAGGGTGCTCTGGGGAGCCAGATTAAAAGTGGAGAAGTGGGGAGACCCCGGATGACCCAGGGGTGTCTCAAGCATACTTGGTTCCCAGTTTTCTGGAGAAGCATGGGGTGGGCATTCGTGCACGTGACTCCCGTGAATCAATCCACAGAGATGGTTGCTCTGCTCGGCGCTGTCCCGGGGCCTAGCTGCCAGGGTGGGCTTGCTCCAGCACCCACCCTGTGCTGGGTGCTTGTTGGGGCATATGGATGCCAACTCATTTGGCCCTCTCAACCACCTGACTGGGTAAATGCTATTAATTTCATTTACAAGAAAGGAAACTGAGGCTCAAGGAAGGATAAGTAACATGCCCCAAACCACAAACATAGTGGCTGAGCTGCAGCTGGAGGAACCCTGTCATGTTGGCTCTGCAACCTGAGCCCAAAGCCACTGTCCATGCTGTCTTCTGGGTTTACCCCTGCCCCTCAGCCCCTCCATGCCACCCACTCCTGGCCGGGATTGGGGTTTGGGAACAGCAGGGGCATTCAGCCCTGCTCATCTTCTCTTGGGGCAGCTGTGGGGCTGCACACCACTCTCCTTGCCCCATAGGCTTGCTATCCACAGTGGGTCTTCCCCGGGGTCTGGGTGGCTCCTCTTAGCCCTGGGGGTAGTTACTGTGGGTGGCATTCCTGGGTAGCAGTTCAGTGGAAAGCCTTCAGAGGAACGGGGTTTGTAGCACATAGTTCTCATCACGTACCAAGATGCTGGGGACTTCTGAAGACAGAGGCTTTTGCAGGGTGTGGTTAGATGGCTCCCCAGCTCCCAGGTCAACTGGCTGGGGGTTGGGGTGGGCAGCAGGCTGCTGGGCCTGGGGCCCTGTGGGAGAAGCCGGTCTAGGGAGATTAGGGTTTGTCCATGGATCTGGCTGTTGAGGTGTCCCCAGTGCTGGGTGTGTCCCAGGGACTGCATCATGGCAGGGGCCTGGGAGAGCCCACAGCTCTGGACTCAGATTTGAGGCCATTATTTTTGCTCCTCTGGCTTTTCCTTGCTAAGGTTACCTGGAAGGGCACAGGTGTGTGTCAGACGTGCATTCCAGAGTTGGTGCTGAGAGTCAGCCTGGGCTGGGTGACTGTGCCTGGGCTGCCCAGACCCTGCCCAGGAGGGGGTCACCAGGAGGGCCCTGAGTGGATCTTCATGGCTGAGTGGATCTTCATGATGCTTTGGGAAATCCAGACCTAGGTGGTGTTCATGCAGGAAGTGTCTTGCAGGAGGCAGGCTCCTTCCTGTTCATGGGTCAGATCAGTGGCTCCCTCTTGGGACAGCACAGGAAGAAGAAGGTGGGCCACTTACCTGTTCCCATGAGGAAGCTGAGGCAGGACCCCTCACCCTCCTGAATCTGTCCTCACACAGCACAGGGCATGGGAAAGCACTGAACAGGTGTCCATCAGCTTCCTCCAGAACATCTTGGATGGGTGGCTGCCAGCTTAGGCCTTGCAAACCCCAACAACAGTCAGGGCACCACCTCTGGAGGCTGCCTATCTCATGCTGGGCCAGATGGTTGTTGGGACGTCCTTCTTAATGTTGGCCTGGACTCTGGGTCCCAGTAGCTGTAGCCCTTGGCCGGTTGCGTGGACTGTCTGGGGCCTGCCTGCTGGGTGGACTTGGAGCATCGTGGATGGTTTGCTGAGTGCCCTTGATCTCATGGATACCATGTGTCTTTCCGGATGGGGCTGAGGGAGGCAGCTTCTGAACAGGAGCTGGAGAGGTGGGGGCTGGTTTCGCAAGTCTGACCCCACCTTGGCCACCACCTGGCACATGAGGGCAGGTTGACTTGATTGGAAGGTGGCTGGACACTGGCCTTAGAGAGACCCTCTTCTTGGGCCCTTAGGGTGTCCCTAGGTGATGAAGGCCTTGTGGGTCCAAGTAGCCATGAGCCACGCATTCACCCCTTAACCCTGGAGAAGCGTGGCTTGGTGTGTGCTCTGCGAAGACCTGGGAAGTGCTGGGCATCTGGGGGACTGGGTGGATCTTGAGAGCTCCTGGCTTTAAAGGGAACAAGTCACAGTCATTAATGATGCAAATGTGGGCAGGAGACATTGGGAGTGGGTCACGGGCATAGATGACCCCATGACTGGGAAGTGGCTTTTCCAAGACTGTGCTGAGAGTGGGTGGCCAAGTGAGACTGGACTCAAACTGCCTCCACTCGTTCTCCTGGCTCCAGGCCAGGGTGGCTATGAGAAGGGCATGGCGAGAGCCTACTTGTCACCCTCTCCGCCTTTGCAGGTACTACGAGAGTTTTGTCAACTGCACCCAGTCAGAGACCACCGTCGTAGGCTGCTTCTGGCCCCACCGCATGTCCCAGACCTTCGTCCCTGGCATGCCCAGGCATCTCTTCTCCAACTGCTTCTCGGACAAGGTCCAGTGGCAGGATCCCCCTAAAGAGATTCTCATCCCGCTGATTGTTGTGCCCATTCTGCTGACTGTCGCCATGACAGGCCTGGTGGTGTGGGGCAGCAAAGGACCTGCCAAACCGCTGTGAAGGCCCCGGTGAGATGCAGAGGGCCACTCCTGGCAAGCTGGAAGAAAGTTCCCTGGGGCTGGGAGAGCTGGTGGGCACTGCTACCATCCAGCCATCGTGGCCACACCCCACCCAGTCATGGGCAGACCCTTCCCTAGTTGCTGGCCCACCCCTGGCTGGGACTCACGCTGTCTATCCAACATCTTCGCTTGTTCTTGGGCCAGGAGAATATGTGCCAAAGCCAGAGCTTGTGTGATGGGCACAGAAGTCACCTGCTGCTGCACTCTGTGCTCCCTTGGGCTGGGCTGGGGCCTCTGCCTTGGGGTTTCTGGCATCGCAGCAGAAAGGGCTGGTGAGGGCATTTGGAAGATGTTCTGTGCTGTGGAAGCCCTGAGTCCTACTGGTGGGAAGGCCAGGCCCATCCCACGGCTGGGAAGGCTGGGAGATGGAGGGCCAGGCTGGGGCTCTCAGGAGCCATCCATGGCCTGTCTGTTCCATCAGGATTCTGTGACCACTGTGGGTTGTGTCCACGACCAGGGGCTAGGGTGGGGGTGGGTCAGAGCCCCTCATCGGGGCCTGTCATGTGGGTGGGGTCTGGGCCTTCTTCCTAACGGGGCTCCCCTGTGAATGAATGCATCTCCTGAGCTCATGTCCTCTGTCTGCTCCCATCTGTGCTTTCCCTGAGTAAAGAGTCACCCTACTACTGGAATGTCCTGTTTTATTTCATGGCATTCAGAGAGATGGTGGGTCTTTGGGAACTGTAGCTATTTTACAAATAGGGAGTGACTGAGGTCCCAGAATCCCAGATTGTCAGTGCTCAGAGAGCTATAAAGGGGGAGTGGATTGAGCTTTGAGTCAGTGACAAGTTAAAGAAAAGAACGTAACAGGGGAGCGGGCAGACAGGAGGAAGGACTTGCCTCTCCCGCTTGTAGCCTCCTCGGGCACTTCCCACTCCGGACCCTGTGCTTTTGAGGATGAAGGGGAGGATTTCTCTCTCCAAGGCTGCCTTGGGCATGCCAGGCCCCACCCAGTGGGTTTTCTGGGGAAGAGGGGAGGCCCTGGCCGGGTCTGGCCGGGGCACATACTGGCCAGACTGTGGAGCAGCGGGGCGAAGGGGCTCCATCTCCAGGTCTCTGGCCAGGCCCTTGGCCCTGTCCCAGCCCCACAGACCTGCATCTTTGCATGTGGGCTGTTGGCTCCAGAGTCCCCTCGCTGTGAGTGGAGGCAGGAAAGGCTCTGGCAGTTCCTGAGCCTTTAGGGGCCCCACTCCCCTGCAGTGCCCAGGCGGGCAGGTGCTGGCATTGCGGACACAGGGACCGCCCTATGGGGCATGAGGTCCTCCTTCTAGGGTGAACTCCTTGACCTCTGCCCAGCACAGCTTCTGGCCTTGGGTGGCCCAGTGTCCCCATGAACTCTGTAAGGTCCTAGGGGGCAGGAGGTCCATGGGAGTGAGAGTCCTGTGAGAATGGGGTCCCTGGGGGTGAAATTTCTATGAGAGTGAGGGTTCCTGGGGGCAGGGGGCAGGAGTTCCCTGGTGATGGGGGTTTTGGGGGCAGTGGAGGTCCAAAGAGGGGCATTCCCAGGATATGGGCTCCTCAGGCACCATTTCCAGCCAAGGTCAAGTGTCAGGCTCTAATCCAGACAGATGCTGATCATGCTGAGCATGTTTTGGAGGCATCTTGGATTTTCCTGCAATGCAGATCCCACACCTGGCAGGAGTCGTGAGCTCCCCTCGTCAGGGACAGGGGCGGTGGTGTGGCCACAGTGCTGTGAGTGCAGGTCCCAGAGCCGCTGGAAACCTAGGCAGCCTGTGGCCAATACCTGCAGAGTCTCACAAGGCAGGAAGGGAAAGAAACATTTACTGAGCATTGATCATGTGCAAGAGACATAACTATCCAGGGAGTAGGAACAATAACTACCTGTGTTTCCTATTTGAATCTTTTTTCCACATTTTCACTTATTCACATGTTTTCTCCAGGGTACCAAGGGTTCAGGATGCCAGGCCCACATAGGGAATGTGCATATGTGTGTGTGTCAGAGGCAGGGACAGAGCGTGTATTCTAGGAGCTTCCTTATCTTAAATTCCATCAGTTCTTCCCAGTTTACACAATCATTATTATTTTGCGGATATGGAAATTGAAGCTCAGAAATGTGAGGGGTCTGTGCTGATGAGTGCTCTATTCTATTTTCCCTGCCTGCTGCCCCTCTGACTGCAGCCCTGAGAGGTGACAGCAACAGCCTTGAGAGCCCCTCTGGACCCCTGACTTGCAGGAAGCAGAGTGGGCTCCCTCTGGCCAGAGCTGGGCCTGCTTTCACCACTGCCTTCACCACTTCACTACTGCAACAAACACTGCATGATTCTGGCATGCAGGAGGCTGCCAGGGTCCCCTGAGAGCTGACTGGCCTGAGCTGTCAGTGTAGCACAGCCTCTGTGCCCCAGGCTGGGTGGTAGTTGTGTTGGAGCACAGCCACAGACCTGTCGTGGCACGGTGACATGGGTTGTGGGGGGGACTCATGAATGATTCTGCTCTGTGGGCAGAACCAACTGTGGGCCTCAGGTCCCCCTCCCTGGGCACACCCAGAAGACCGTGCCCACTCCAGCCCTTGGGGAGGGAATGGAGTCTTAGCTCTCAAAGGCCCCAGGTGGCATAGGTAGAGGTGGGTCTGGAATAATGGCAGAGCCGGATTTGGGAAGGTAGGGGGGTTGGTTTGGGGATGAAAGTCTCTGTAAATGCACGTTATTTAAGTCACCCTTGACTTCTCCCATGACGCCTCTGCATAGCTTGCCCCTTCGGGCCTCATTTCAGTTGCAGAACCGTTCTGCGCACAGGTACCCTGGGAGGCTCTGGGGGGGCAGTGGGAGGGGAGCCACTGTTTCTGCAGGAGCAGCGCCTCTGGAGGGAAGGGGAGAGGTGTTGGTATGTCCACACCAAACCCAACATAGAACTGATCTGTTGCTGCTTCTGCACAGTGGCCTCAGAAGAGGCTCCTCTGTGGTGTCATGGGAATGTGAGCCTCCCTTGTAGCCGCCTTGGCCCGACCACTCCACGAACCGGGCCTGGGCAAACGTGGGGTTGGCACCGAAGGCGGCTATCAGAGGGCAGCAATGCTTATCCTCGGCAGAGGCTATCCCAGAGCGGGCCATAGGCCCTGCTGCTGCGGTCACTCGGTGGCAGCTGCTGACCTTGTCCATTGGAGGCTGGGCCGACGGGAGCAGCTCGTGACCTTCATTCCTTGAAATTGCCCATGTGCCATCTGTGAGCCAATTCTCATCATTGAGGAGGTGACTCGTCAGGATTGGCAGAAGTCACATTGCCAAGAGGGGAGACCTCTAGAACACAGGCTTGGATCTCTGCCAAGCCCTGGCAATTGCTGATGGCACCTGGGGCAGTCCAGGGCACAATGAGCAGCGTGTGGGCTGAGTGGCTGCATTGTGAACTCGAGGACTCCGACCACCATCTGAAGAGGGGCTGTGCGGAATTGCGAAGGAGATTGCCTGCACGGCCTGGCCTGCTTCTGGGGGCCTGGGCACAGCGTGCTCCAAAACAGGGCTTGAGTGACAAGCTAGTGGCATGCACACAGGGTGTTTATCACATCTCTGCTTGTCATGGGGAGGCATTTATTGATTAAATACATTTTGAATTTTACAACTGATGGGATTTTATGCAGTTTTATGACCCCAGTGGGTTAGAAGGACTTTAAGAGACCCTGGGAAAAAAGTAGAATATAAAATAATATAGAGGATCCACTCCTGAAATGATGTGAGAAACTTTGTGAACCAAATAACTATAAGGGTGCAGATCACAAAAAAGCAAAACACAAAGCCATTAAAAGTCTCTGGAAATTGTCTTAAGGCCACGCAGCAAATACAGAAACTTTTATTAAAGAAAATGTGTCAAATCCGGGTAAGAACAGACAGTGTCTATAGCACTTGAGCTGTGGCTGCTCTGTGGCTCCCTGTCCCAGCTCACAGTCCCAGCAGACAGAGCTCCCTCTCCCCAGCTCCAATCAGGACATCTTGACACGGTGTCCCCTGGGAGGATCAGGCTGCCAGCACTGCCCATGCCTGGCCCCAGCTCTGTGGTGCAGGGCTGACCTCCAGGCAGGAGCGAGATGTGGGCTTTAGACAGATCCTTGACAGCCAGGCGCTGGGCGGCTCCCAGCCCTCTCAACATCCACCTGGGACAGCAGGCTGTCACTACACAGGATGAGCCCACCCTGTGGGGCAGTCAGAGAAGTTTCCAAAAAAAGTGAGAGCCGATGGATAAGAGGAGTGGACCAGATGGCTGGGGGACTGGATCTGCCTGAAGGGTGCTGAGGAGCAAAGTGGGCTGGCCAGAGGCCGCTGGGTCAGGCCATTTCACAAAAAGTAATGGGAGGTCATGGAAAGGTTGTGTTCAGGGGCATGTATCACATGACATGAGCTGCATTTGGGCAGAAGTGAGGGATCTTGAGGGGTCTTGGGCAGGAGGACCAGCCCCGCCTTGCTCCAGGGGTGGGGACTGTGGAAGGGAGCTGGGGGCATCTCTCCAACATGAGCTTCCTCTTGGGGGATGTAGGAGCCCTTGACAGAGAAAGACAATCCATAGGGGACATAGAGTGCAGGTCTAACAGCAGCTCTGGGTGTCCCGTCCCTTCCCCTCCATGGGCATCTGTTTCTTTATGTCTGCAATGAGGTGCTCTGCTGCCTCGTGGCTGGCTGTGCCAACCTCTGCCTCTCCCAGGTGGCTTTTGCTCTATCACCTGTTGATGCAGCATGACCTCTCTCACTGCACAGGAGGATGTTCCATCCTGGCCCCTGCCTGCCAGGGCTGTGAGCTCTGTGCCCACCTCTGTTCATGCAGAGGCTGGAAGGCATTTCAAGGCACTGTCGCTTTTTTCTTGAGGCAGAGTCTTGCTCTGTCACCCTGGGTAAAGTGCAGTGACATCATCCAGCTCACTGCAACCTCACACTCCTGGGCTTAAGCAATCTTCCTGTCTCAGCCTCCTGAGTAGCTGGGACTATAGGTGTACACCACCATGGCTGGCCAATTTTTCTGTGTTTAGTAGAGATGGGGTCTCACTCTTGCTCAGGCTGGTCTTGAACTCCTGAACTCTAGCAATCCTCCAGCCTGGTCTCCCGGAGTGCTAGGAGCACAGGTGTGAGCCACCGTGCCCAGCCGAAGGCACTGTTTTAAGACAATGGCTGCCCCTTCCCTAGGGGTCCTGCAGGCCTCTCCTCAGAGTCTTTGCTCAGACTGGCCTGGGCTCATGTGTCCCAGTCATCGAGGCCAGGCAGCCTGTGACACGTGTGTCGAGCTTTGTGCCCAGCACACACCGAGAGCAGAGCTGCCATCCCAGGAGCAGACAAGCCGCGGCACCAGGTAGTAAAAGTGGGGGGCTGACTATTTACAGCCTGCTTAGGGGTAACCGAAGAGAAAAAGGGACACAAGACCACAGGCACGTGGTGCTCTGCGGCTGTTATTCACCAGAAAACGGGCTGATGTCCCGGGAGGCATCCACCACTCCTGGTGGCGGTTTCCAAGGAAACAAGGTTGTGGCGGTTTCCAAGGAAACAAGGTTGAGGAGAGAGCTGAGTGGAAAGAGCGTCCTGTTTTTCTTTAAAAAAAAAAATCAAATTCAGTTAAAATTGGACCCTTCAACCTGAAATACAGCTGAAGAGCACCTGGCACATCAGCAGGTAGTTGGGGACAGGCTACTGGGAAGAAGAACGTCCTCGAGGGGTTCCAGCGTTAGCCAAGGACCTGGCCAGGCAGACGAAGGGACGGCTGAAGAAGCAGCCTCAGTGTCTCTGGCATACGGGTACCAAGCACACCCGGTGGCCACATGTGGACACGCACCCAGGCCTGAGCCTCCAGAAGGGAGCTGCCATAGGCAACCGGCCTGAACCCTCCCCTGGCTCGCTGAGGGGCTACAGGAAGATCCCCCTCCCTACTCTGCACCCTCGTTTCCTCAGTTGTACTGCGTGTTGGTGAGGGGGCCTCAGTGAGTCCCAGACCCTGCCTTTCGTGCTGTCCTCTCTCTGGGAGACAGCCTCCTTCATCTGGAACCCTCTGTGGCTGCCTTGTCTGAGAGCTTTCCCACAAACCATATTCATTGGGGCTTTGGGGCTCTGGGGTTCATGAACACAGAAATGAGACACCAGGCTGGTCACTAACACCTGGGTGATGGTGGTGCTTGGCCCCTATTAGGTTTTTTTTTTCATTTTTTTGAGACAGAGTCTCACTCTCTTGCCTGGGCTAGAGTGCCGTGGCGTCAGCCTAGCTCATAGCAACCTCACACTCCTGGGCTCAAGCGATCCTCCTGCCTCAGCCTCCCAGGTAGCTGGGACTACAGGCACGCGCCACCATGCTCAGTTAATTTTTTCTCTCTCTCTATATTTGTAGTTGTTTGGCTAATTTCTTTCTATTTTTAGTAGAGATGGGGTCTCACTCTTGCTCAGGCTGGTCTCGAACTCCTGAGCTCAAGCAATCCTCCTGCCTCGGCTTATTAGGTTTTCCAACTTTGTTTTTTTCTGTCCTTGGCTGTGACAGGGCATGGAGCTCAGAATCAAAGGTGGGAGGAGGGCCTGGGCCTTTTGTTCCCACCTTGACCAGAGGTAGCAATCTTCCTCTTGCAGACGGATGTGGCTGTGCACCCTGATTTTGGCACTACCAGCCCAGGATCTGGGCACTACCAGCCCAGGATCTGGGCACTACCAGCCCAGTTCCTTTGGGTCTCCACTCCAGTATATTTCTACTAAAGTCTCTGGGTGCCACCAAGAGCCAGGCACCGCTAGGAGCCTGCGTATGTTTGTAAACTTGCATGCACTCAGGCTGTCTGCAGCGGCCACTGTGCTGGGTTAGGCTCTGTGTCTGCTCATCCTCTGTTGATCCTTGCACTCCACCGCCAACCCCTTCTGTGGATTTGCCTCAAATCGAACACTAGTAACCGTTGAATGGATCCGGCTGGAGAGGAAGATGTTCCTTTGTTGTGTCTGTGTTCCACATGTTTTGTTTCTAAGCATTTCCGCGCAGAAGGGTGTGAAAGGGACTCTGTTCCACATCCGCATCGTTTGCCGTGGGGAGTGATCCGGCTGGGCTCAAGACTCTTGTCGTTCCTCTCACAGTGCAGGCAGGCATGACGCTCACGGCAAGGTGTAGTCATGGAAACCTTTGTTATAGGGACTTGCTGCACTATCGGAACACTGTCTGGATTTTACCACCGGAGGACTGTGTTTTCAATTCAGGGACCAGCAACAAATAGATACTGGGTATGATCAAAAAGATCTCTGGGAAACAGACATTCTTTCGGTTGCCTAGCACCAATTAGACAAGTGCCTGGCATTGTGAGGGGGAGGGGTCTGTAAAGACGCCCCGTTTGCTCTCCAGGGCTCCCTGTCCTAGAGCCCTGGAGGTGAGTCTTGGGCACAGACACCCCTCCTTGTGGAGGGCAGGAGGCCAGCCCCTCAGAGAGGTGGGTGGGGAGGGGGCTGCCGGAGGACTGGTTCAGGCCACTCCTGGGATGGTTGACAGCAGAGAAGCAGCTGCAGATAACATCAGAGTTCCAAAGGATATGGAGCAGGAGTGTTTGAAGATAGGAGGAGAAACTGGCCAGTTCATAATCATCATGGGAGATTTGAACAGATCTCTCTTTCAGAAATCAAAAGATAAAGTCAGCACACACACAAAAGTAGGGATATACAGGTTTTGAATAGCAAGCTTGATATTATATATATCTAATATTTATCTTCTATCTCCCTATCCATTTATCTATTTTCTCCAAAGAGAAATATTTGTTATTTTTGAATAGCATGGGAAATTGACAAAAATTGAAGTGATATTGGCCATATTCTTGTACATAAAGGCAAAAGAAAAAAATCTTTTCCCTCGGAAATTACAAAAACCCTTCTGTATAATCTTGGATTCAAGAGGAAATAAAAACAGAAATCACAAACTATTTACAAATCAATAACAATAAAAGCACCAGCCATACATCAAGATACGTGAGACACGTTTAAACACACATAGCAGGGGGCAGTATGCACAGTGCCTGGCACCAGCATGACCAGAACAAGGGCACCTGCCAGTCAGTGGGGAGATAGACATACCCATTGACCAACTGCCAACCACAGTGGGTTAAACAAAGAATGTGCTAGGGAATGTTGATTGGGGAGAACTCCCATAAACCCTCTGTGGCCGTACCCACGTAGAAATTCAGGTGCATCTTTCAGAAAACACGAAGGATTGAAATAGAATTCACCAAGCACTCAAATCAGTGGGCTAGTAAAAAATAGCACCCACCCAAAGAATAAAAGAAAGAAGTAATGATAAAACAAAAATAATGAAATGGAAAATAAAGAGAAGATTTGATCAATAAAATAATAAGTTTGTTTTGAAAGACAAAACATGAGATAGACAACCTGAACAGAATAATGACCATAGAAGATATTGGAGAGTTATTCAAATATTTACTTCTGGAATATGACGACAGGCTCTATGGATTTATGAGCGGGCTCCACCCTCTATCCCTATGTTATACATACACTGTTTCAGATCATAGACAAAGATGGGAAGTTCCCCCAGATAATTCAACAAGGCCAACATCACCTTGACCCATTAGAGCTTATTCTGCGGAAGGTGACAGCCCGAGTGTGTAACAGGAAGAAGGCTGGGCAGTGATTCAAGATGTCACCAAGGAAAGCAGTGGTTGCCCACCTCGGCTTCCACTCAAGGACAAGGGCCTCAACCTCTTGTACCCTGCTGGCCACACCTCCTCTTCCTCACCCTCAAGTGAGCTCTGCAGCCCAAGACTTTAAATGTCCATGTCTAGCCCCAGCCACCCTGAGGCCCAGACTCATCTGTCCAACTGCCTGACTGCTGACTCCACTGGCTGCCCCAAGTTGTCACAGCCTGTGGCCAGTGACACAGTCCAAGCCACTTGGACTTCCTGTCCCATTCTCACCATCTCAGAAAACACCAAGGCCCCAGAGACATCCTCCATTCCTCCCTCCTCCATCACCCACCCACCCCTCTGTGCCCTTCCTGCTGTGCACACCCGCCAGCTGTGGTCTCACTTGGACTCCCTGAGGGCCCCTCTAGCCTCCCCCGCCCTGCATTGCACTCTGCATTCTGCACAGAGGCTGGAGTGGTCTCTTAAGGTGCAAATCCCAGAAGCTGAAGCTTGCAAATGCTTCCCCCCACTCCTCACCCAGCACCATCACCTGCCCACCCGTCACCCCCTCCTCCTTCAAAAGCTCAACTCTTGCCTTCCCTTTTGGGACATTCAGTCTAGGGTGAGAACTGTAGGTCTGCAGCGGTTCTCAAATTTTAGAATCACCCAGGACGCTTGTAAAAAATACCAACTTTTGGGCGGCTCTGTCTCAGACCAGGAGTGGGCACCTGTCAGGTGGGACCCGGACACCTGGACACCAGCCAAGCTTGACACCTGTGGCCTTCAGGCTTGGTCCAGGGGTCTGAGGCACCAAGGGTCCTCAGTCCTAGGTGAGCATTAAAGTCACCTGCCCACACCTGGGTGCCACCTACTGAGATTTTGACTTAATTGGTTTTTGGGGATGGGGCTCCAAATTGGAATTTTTACAAACTCCCTGGGCAACAATAACATGCAGCCAGGCTGAGAACCTAACTGCTCTAGACCAGTGGTTATCAGACCTGAGCCTTGGAACCCACTAGGGCACTGTTAGAGTGGCAAGTGCTGGGTCTGCCCCAGAGTCAGTGATCCAGTGGTCCAGGTGGGGCCAAGAATCTGCGTTCCTAACAAGCTTCCCAGCAATGTGGTGGTCCACAGACCCCACTTTGCCTAGACCTTCCCATTTCAGGCTTTGGCTCAAACTTGACCTTCTCAGAAAGGCCTGACCACCTTGCCTGGACATGGACATAGTTTCCCAATCTATTGTTACTACAAATAATGCTGAAGGGAATGTCCTCATACATGTTTCTTACACTTAATATAGAAGTATTTCCCCAAGGCTGCTGGGTTGAAAGGAATACTCCTCTTTTTCCATGGAGACAGCCAAATGTTCCACAAAAAAAGGTAAGTTAATTTATAGTCTAGCCAGGACCCTTTCAACACATCCTTACCAAGTGTAGCTTATTACATTACTAAGAAAGAGTAACCAAAGAACAAAACCACTAAACAAAGTGAAGTCATTATGGACTAATGATAAGAGTGTTTCATAAAATCAGAATAATGAGTCTAATTCTGGGGGTCTGAGGTTCTAAATAAAAACCATAAAAAGGTTATCAAAGTGATGTGTGTTTGTTGTAGATTATTTGGAAAACTCAGAGAAGCAAAAAGAATGTAAGAATAATAATTGTAGTTCTGTGGTCCAGAGACACAGAACTATTAATGAGTCTTTGCATTTCCGATGGAGATGCAAATGTTATATTGTGAACATCTTTCCAGTTGGTGAGTTAATATTACAAGATAATTTTTAACAGTTATATAATATTTCATCATAGGATTGTGCCTTAATTTATTTGAGATTTTTCTACCATCAGAGTTCAGAGTTGCGTTTAAGTGTTTAGTCCCCTTAGCAATGTGATGCTGACTTCTGATGATGCCACACATACCTGCCTCATGTTCTTGGGATGCTTTTAGGGCTGTTAGCTGGTAGGTGGTGACCACACATTGGTGAGCTTCCATCCACCTATGTTATGAGGCCTCAGGCCCTGGGCCTGGGGGCTCTGCGTAGTTGACCCCCTGCCCAGGCTCTTGGTGTGGTCAGAAATTCAGACCATGCCCAGCCCATGGGAACACAGGACACATGCAACACACAAGCCATGTGGTGCAGAGCAGGGGAGAATCCAGGTAAAGGAACCACCTGGGTACAGGTGCTCAGCTGTGAGTCAGTCCTTGGTGGGTGAAGGCAAGCAAAGGGCTGTTGACTCAAAAAAATGATTGAGGGAAAAACTCAATCAATGGAGGTTTATTTAGCCAAGATTTTGAGGACACCCGGAAAAACACAAAACTGAACGGCACCTCAGGCAAGCTGTGGCTATTTTTCTGAAGGAAGTTTGGAAGCTTTAGTAGTTTAAAGGCACACAGAGAGAAGGCCAAAGGCGGGTGGGGGCAGGGCTGATGAGGTAGTGGTTACATTCTTGTGAGGTAAGGGAGTGAAAGAAGCAAGTATGTAGATATCCCTGGGTGGGTGGAAGAATGTCTGATTTTGTGTGTCCCCAGTTCTGTTACCCGTGAGATAAACTTGTAATTCATTATTAGTGTGGAATGAAGAGGCGACTTTGATTTCCTTTTCTGTTTTGAGACAGAGTCTCACTCTCTTGCCTAGGCTAGAGCGCCATGGCATCAGCCTAGCTCACTGCAACCTCAAACTCCTG